>JACEVL010000482.1:50000-202500 GCA_020284085.1 Aporrectodea caliginosa | reverse complement strand
ATTGAACCATCGCAGTCCTGACACGGGGAACAAAAAGGTCAAGCCGATCAGAGGATCGAAATGTAATCTAAATGGTCAAAAAATGTTGAGAGCGGTTAAAATCTTTACGCAGTTGCGTAATTGCGTAATGCTGGTTACGCGCCTGGAGGCAGGGAAAGAGAAAGAGAGGAAGAAGCAGATGAGGGAAGGTAAAGAGGGAGGGGCATCTAGAGATAATAGTGATGCCAATAAAACTATTCAAAATAAAATTTATTATACAAACCTCCGTTGCAAAAATTGACAGCGGATGAATTGTCTCTCTACAAATAATAGCTATTCTTTGTATTTGATTACAAGATCATTAACATTCACACAAAAGATCTATTCAGATCCATGCATTATGGGCAGACCAGAGCACACACCTACAAAATAGCGGAAACGGTGTTCATGGGATGGAATACTCGCTCGGTTGTAGTCAACTTGTAAGTAAGTACCCATTGATTTTACTTGGTTCCTGGTGATGCTTTTCAATTCAATCATAATTTCTGCCGCTTTTAATGATACCAACTACCTGCAATACTATGAATGTGAAATTGTATGGTGCATACCGGAGGTGCAATGATTGCTGAAGACAAAAGCTGCATTAGTTGATGCATTTAGGCCATTACGGTGACAGTTCCATTTGGCCATAGCTGATATAGCGCTATAGTACCTGCCCCGATGACCTGGTAATTTATCAGAAACTTTAACGAAGTTCTCGTCTTAGGCAGAAGCCTATGCGACACTATTTCGAGGAATCTAATGGATCTGGGAGAATTAGCTTTTGAAGTAAAGATAGTTGCCCGAAAGGTTAGGAGTCCGCCTCGAACGCGGACCTAATTCAGGTCCTGGGTAGGTGTAGTAACGATGATAATAATAATAATAATATAATAATAATATCTTTTATTTAATAAGCGCCTGACAAAACGCACTGCGCTGTACATTTACATGTTATGCAATTTAAATCTTAACTACTAACAGAACAGACAGCCTGCAATACAACGGCGCTAATAGCAGCCTACAAAGCATATCCGCCCAACGGGGCTCGAACTCGGTACCTCTCGGTCTCTGTGCCAGATCTTATCCAATGCGCTATCGCCCCCCCGATGGTACCGGGTAGGCTGCTACATTCTGTACTGTGCGTTCGAATGGATGGTCAAGTGCTGTTTCTCTTTTAGTTCTAAAGTACACGATCTAGGATCGAAATAGAGCATGTATGAAGAATTAATTTGGCTTTGAAATGATTTTGTGGGTTATAAGAGAAATGTGGCTATTGGAATTCAGTTTAGAATCAACAAACACACCCAAGTATTTCGATACTAAAAAAACAAGGACGCTCAGTAGTACATAAAAGGTATTTGGAGGTAACCTGCGATTTGTGATTCTTAGGGTGAAGCATTTGCTAACAGAAACTGGTAATTGCCACATGTTTGCCGAGTCCGTAAGTCCTTGCAAGACTATACAAGTTCAGTATATATATATATAATATATATATATATATATATATATATATATATATATATATGCATGTGCAAGCAAGAATTAAAATACGGCTTAAGCCTTAACACCATGGGCAAATTGCTTAAATTTAACACTGTGGTCTTAAAGATTGATGGACTTTCGCTAATGAATAAGAGAAACAAATTTGAATCTAGCACTTACTTGGGAACATCGCTACTAGTAACTCGAGGTCTGAGAACCCAGGGTATTTACAGCCTGTGTACGTCTTTGCAAAAATGAGGAGATCTATGTTAGTAGGCTAGATTACCATTAATGCCACAGGCCTACCTTAGGAAGACGTTTCTGACGTTTGACAGTCAAAAGCTTTTTGGAAGTCCACATAGATGATATTGATTGGTTTGTCATTTAATAGCGCTGTTGACCAATCGTTTACAGACTTCAGCAAATTAGAACAAGTCGAAAACCTGTGATGAATTAACTTACGTTAAAAATGGTCCATAATATTGTGGTTGATTCTTTTCTACGACTTTGCAGCAAGTATTGGTAAGGGAGATGGGTCGATAGTTTTTGGATCACAGATGGCGTATTTTTAAATACTGGCATGAGCCATCGTAACGGTAATTGTAAACTCTAAATTTCTAAAGCGCTACTCTAAAGTTTTACGCAGGGGACCAGCTTATTCACGAGCGCTGTTCGTATCGAAGGGGTTGTTAAGAGCGTTACGCTTGGAAGAGCATGAGTGTGAAAGGGACTGTCAAACTGGTACGTCAAGCGTTGGCATAGATCAAAGGTGTCTTCTTTGAGGTGGACAGTAGGAGACCATGTGGGCCAGAACTTTATGCCTGCATTTCTCTGCTCCCCCTCACCACCTCTGCGATATATTGTATTGTTTTGTATTGTATTGTATCTAAACATTTATAAAGCGCCCCTTGTAGGATGAACCATTCAGACGCGCTCCCAGTGCGCAAGACCCCGAGAGAAGAGGCAGGTTTTAAGAAAAGAGAAAGAGGAAGAGAGGCTGCCAGAAAGAATTGTAGTGAGAGCTGAAGAAGAAAGCGCATTCCAAAGAGAGGGACCAATTGAAGCAAAAGATCGAGGTTGAGCCATAGCAGTTCTAGAACGGGGAACCAGAAGGTCAAGTCTATTAGAAGAGCGAAGTGGACGGTGAGAGGAAGCTGACATACAGTCTAAAATAATGTAATAATAATAATCTTATCTTTGTTGAAGCGCCTGACAAACGCACTGCGCTGTACATTTACATGTTATGCAACTGAAACAATCTTAACTACTTACATAACAGACAGCCTGCAATACACGGCGCTAATAGCAGCCTACAAGCATGTCCGCCCTACGGGACTCGAACTCGGTACCTCTCGCTCTGTATGCCAGTGTGTGTTATCCAATGCGCTATCGGGCTTATATAGAGTGTGCATGTCGTCATTCTCTGTCACAGACAATAGCAAATGTCGTCGTCAACGTAAGGAATACTATACAACCAGCTTCTGGAACATTCAAGGACTAATTCTTCCAACTTCTAGAATTCGTTCATTTAGATTATAGACGTCGATGACCTATAGGCATCAATACACTGTATTATTACACGGCAAATAGTGCCTAAACAAATGCTACAAGGCTAATGTATGTTCAGTCAAACAATTAGCATTGTCATGTTAGCCTCCAATCGACCGCTTGCAACATCAAATTGGAGCTGCGTATTTTGCACAATAAAGTTCAGACGTCAGACATGCAAATTACTAATTAGCCTAGATTGAACTTCTGGATAACGTATGAAGCCCACCCATGTGCACTGTACAATAAACTTCTAATCAAAGTTAGGGTTGACTTTTGATTAGGGGGGTAGAATCCACAACAATTCCAACACTGCAGTTTTTTAATCGTGCGCTCATAGCAGGTATGGTTGCAGATTACGACTATAGTTTTGCTAATACAACCTCTGTGTCAGAGATTAGAAGCCTGTTACTTGTATGATACTGGCAGTTTTGTTGCTAAGTCATGTAGGCCTAATCTACTTGGAAGCGTTTATTGGGCCATCTTGTTTGGGTTTCAGCCGAAAATGCTTCTACTCAAATCCCACTTCTATTAGATGAAAAACTGCCACTCTCAATAACTCATGTATTCTGTTGCGTTTTGTCGACAGTTTTGTGTTAAATAAACGAATATGATGATGATGATGATGATGATGACTTCCATGAAGAACCAATAATAGTAGAAGAGTTTTATAAATTATCGTTTACCTTAACTTAACTATAATTGCAGTCTTCTCATGATTTACTTTTACCTTATAGTGTGCGCATTCTTTAGCAAGGAAGAAATCAGTTGGAGGGTAATGGAAGAGTTCGCACTTCCCGGTGTCTGTGTAGTAGTTCGCCGAAAGACAGGCTTTGGTTGGCAGACAGTGTTCCGACAGGCACCTCACTCGACTTCGAACACCATAGATGACAACAGAGGGCGCGTTTACGGAACAAACCGGTTGATCTTCACTATCCTTAACTCGGATGTAGAGGTTGGCTGAAAGGTTTCCTTCCACCAGGAAAACCTTGAGGAGTCCAGTGATGATCCACGCAGAAACGGCAAGCATTTCGATATGACAACACTATTAATTGCGAGTAAAACCTGTTTGAGAATGAAACACGGTTCCTCCAGTTTAACTTAAATATATCTACTCTTCCAATCTTACTCTTTGCAGAAAATCAGTGATGTTTCCCCGGACTTCCATGTTCAAATGTAGATATTGATTTACCGGCTTTGTCTTTTCTAACAAAGGTGCTATTCAATTCAAACTCATTTGCGAAATTAAGTGCCCCATCACATAATTATGCGTCGCACAATCCATTAATAATCACGCCCAACGAAAAGCGGTTTTCGGACAGCATATATATAAATATATCTACAAGGTGATGGTTTTGGTGTTTTTCTTCAACGCTCTGATCTGGAACTATGGCTCCATGGAGATTGTGACAATCGGTCGACGCAGGTTACGTTAAGTGGGAATCGAATACGTGGCTTCCTTTCAAAGAGCGTTTCTCTTTTACGCGAAAGTGGAACAATCCTTATTATAAAGAACAATGACGAACATTAGGCTTATTCAAAACCGAGCCGCTATACTGTAGACTACACGGATCAACTTTTTAGCTGATGACGCACATGGTTGCCTTAGATTGCACTGTTTCATTGATGTCATAGTGACGGAGAGAAAACCGGAAGGCTAGTTTGCAAACGACACTATGGTGGTCATCATCATCATCATCGTCAATGTCGTCATCATCGTTGCCATCGTTGACGTAGTGGCCTTCCTCCACTACATCATCGTCTACTTGTGTATTATCATCATCGTCGTCACCGTCATCGTCGTCATCAATATCATCATTATCGCCAACATCCTTTTAACTTGCGCCTTGCATGGCTGCGACTTTGTTGATTTATGTTCTCTATGATTTGTGTTCTTGTTAATTGTTTATTCGTCATAACATGTAGGCTACATGTACAGCCCAGTGCGTTTGTCAGGCGCTTCATTAAAGAATAAATATTATTATTATTATTATTATTATTATTATTATTATTATTATTATTTTTAATTATTATTATTATTATTATTATTATTATTATTATTATTATTATTATTATTATTATTATTATTATTATTATTATTAATTCAATCATTTTACACAAAGTACTTACAGAGTTTCAAATAATCATGGCATAAGTTAAGCTGTAAGTATGAGAGTCAAAGGTTTTCGATGGACCTATTAAGGATAGACGGGATTAGCTTATAATTTTTAAAGTAAGTCTTCATGTAGCGCTCGTTTTGTAACGCAAAGGGTACGAGTTCAAAGTTCAAACCCTCTCTGATATAATTATCTCTTTGGCAAATGCATTGGTCTGTACCTGAACGACTCAGATTGTGTACTCTGTAGGTCTTCGAATATAAGGAATACTCGAACAACTGTAGACGAAGACTAGAGTTTTTTTAATCAATATGGACGATAAATAACGATGGAAAAATCAAAAATAATGAACGCCATGTCATGTTTTGCTATGTTACGAATTAGATAGAAAAAGCAATCGTGGCATAATTAAGTTAGTCTGTAAATATTAGAAAGTCAACAGTTTTCGATGGACCTTTTAAGGATAGACGGGATAGCTTATAATTTCTTAAAGTAAGTCTTAATGTAGTGCTCGTTTTGTAACGCAGAGGGTACGGGTTCAAACCCTGTCTGGTAGGCTATAATGATCTCTTTGGCATTGGTCTGTACCTGAACGACTCAGACTGTGTACCCTATAGGTCTTCGAATAGTGAATACTGATACAACAGACAAAGACTAGAGTCCTTTAAAACTCAAATGGATTTATAAATAACGATGGAGATATTAAAAATAATAAACGCCGTGTTATGCTATGTTACGAATAAGGGAGGAGATTCTTCGAGCTGCATTCTGAGAAACCTCTGAAACCGTTTAAGGACGTTTCACCCTAGGCAGCTGATGTTGTAGTTCGAAAAGAACAAATTAACCTGTAGAGAAATATGCTCTTTAGCCTACCATGGAAGACGTTTGTGAGTCGTAGCCTATATATACTACCAAGATCTCGCAAAAACATAGAACGGAAGCAAAGAAGTGTTGTATATAACTTATGTTTGTGATACATCCATAAGACATAACCCATGGGCCTCCACTATTTCCTCTCTAAATGCAGACGTGGGTATTCCGCTGAGACACTCGTACATCCATTCGTTTCGACACGCTTCGATCATTGTAATTCCATCCTTGCAGACCTATCGACGTTCAGAAAGCGTCATCTTTAATCCGTCATGCAGAAATGCGCCATCCATCTACTGGCAAATCTGCCTAAAACATACATCGGATTGTTACATCGGATTGTATGAAGGACTGGCTACCCATCGAAGAGAGAATAAATTTCAAGATTCTCCCGCTGTTCGGCACCGTACCGACATACATCAGAGACTATGTTCCAGTCTTAAATCAACCAGGTCGGCGATCGTTGTGCTCTGCTGCGTGTCGAGATAAGCTCAGTTGTCGCTCCTTCGTGCATCAGATCGAGGCGATCGCGTCTTGTCATGTCTTTGATCTTCATTTGGAACAGCTGTATATGCATGCTGTTCCATCTAACGCTGTTCACCAAACATTTCCAAACTATCTTAAAATATACTTATTTAGATCAGTTAGTCATTGCCGCAGCGCTTTCTAAGTAGGCTACCTCACGGTAGCCTACTTAGATTTTACCATTTTGACTTTTTGAGGTACTTTAAATTCGCGATAATGACTTCATAGATGCATATTGTATTGTATTGTATTGTATTGTATTTGAACATTTGTTATAGCGCCCCTACCAGAATTCCCATTCAGAGGCGCTCCCGACTACTGCGCGAACGCTGAATCGGAGTTTCACGCCGAAGCGCATGAGCAATTGCGAGTGAAGGACTTGCCCAGGGTCCCTACGCGGCGACTTTGAGGTGGATTCGAACCCGCAACCCTCCAGCTGCAAGGCACCGAACATACCCCTAAACCACCGCGCCCCAGTTGTATTGTGATGTGTTGTATTGTGTGTTGTATTGTACTCCACGTTTATATTGCGACCGAGCCACCCGCAGTAAAGATCCGAGAAATTAATCTCTGAGAAACCGACCCGACCGGGAAGCGAACCCGGGGCGCCGACGTGACGAGCAGGCACCAACCCACTCGGCCACTCAGGATCCTCATTGTGATACATCCATAAGACATATGGATATATATATATATGCATATCGTATATATATATATATATATATATATATATGTATATATATATATGTATATATATATATATATATACGATCTATCATCTACTGGACTGGAGAAGTCAGGTCGAAATCCGATAGAACAAGGAAGCCAGAACTAGGGTACGGTAGGTATGCAAATTTTAAAAAGTTCGGACCTGAGTGAGTTCAAGGAGTTGACTGAACGAACGGAATTGGGAAGAGAATTCCAAAGCTTAGGACCAACGACCACAAATTGTGATCTTGCCCGTATAACGCTCACAAAGGCGGAACAAATGAAATCTGGGTAGGCCTGTTTGATGCTGTACGGTAGCCTACTGATGTCGGTTAGCAGTGCCTATTAGTTAAGTGAAAAGCATACATGTATGTTTCTACAATTTTTAAAAGATGTAGGTCTATCTGTGATTACTTATGAGAATCAAGAGTTTAAGGTTACCATTTATCGCTGTGCCTAAGGTTTTTGTATGTTATAATGACTATATTGAATTGGAGTATATTCATTAGGCCTACGACACTGACGTTGTCACCAATAAAATGTCGATAAAACGAGTGAAGACGAGTAATATTTTAACAGCGCTTTGTCAACTGCATAGTTGGCCTAATCGACGCGTACCAGAAGCGTTTTAATGCTGAATTGTTTCAAATTTGAATATGCTGCAACAATTGGCTATAAACGTTCAATAATGATTTTCTTTGTTTTATATAGGCCTATCTAAGTTATATTGCTTACGTTGAGCTTACGCTGCTTGATGCGTCAAACTCAAACATCAATTTGTTCGACCTGCTGTATAACTCCCATAAACTTGACGCGGCCTGTTGAAGCTTCTATTATAATTTTTGAAAATGTAGGTGTATCTGTGATTACTTATGAGAAATCGCGAGTTTAAGTTAACCATTAAATTTTGTCGCTGTGCCTAGGGTCTGTGAATGTTATAGGCCTAATGACTATACTAAATTGGAGCATACGCATTATTATAGCACTGACGCTGTCACCAATAAAATTTCCATAAAACGAGTGAAGACGATTTTTAACATGATTTTGTCAACTGCAGAGTTATCGACCAACACCATTCAATCAAATTAGGTTTAAGAGACGTCAAATTGTCGTTCCTGTAGGGCATCATAATAAAATTGTAAATAAAAATACTTAGGCAGCAAACACCTCTACATTAAGTACTAAGAGTTTGATAGCTAACACAACAAGAAATATGAAGATACAAATAGCTATATCAACCCATTTTATGCTTCTTTACATTCTGAGCGCGTTTCCTACAAAGTATTTTCCGACTGCTTTGTGGGTTTTTCAGTGACGATCACAATTATTACTGAGATAGTCTCTGATAACATGCGTAACAAT
Source organism: Aporrectodea caliginosa (assembly GCA_020284085.1). Classification (NCBI taxonomy): domain Eukaryota; kingdom Metazoa; phylum Annelida; class Clitellata; order Crassiclitellata; family Lumbricidae; genus Aporrectodea; species Aporrectodea caliginosa. The sequence continues at coordinate 193,870 of JACEVL010000482.1, read as the reverse complement.
AATTTCATCCAACACTTCAACGACGTAAAAGATTATTGAGTCAGGTTTATATAAACTGAGATTGAGATTTGGCTTGCTGTGTACCTTTAGACTCCACGTTCGGGAAAGGTGGTTGCCTTAAATACTGAAACTTCGAAATACAACCAAGTGTCTAACAACTTAGGACGATTGCCTTCTGTAATAATTCTGCGTCTTCATCTGGCTGAATATCTTTTATACAAGTACGAGACAAATTTGAATTTAAATCTATCTTAAAGAGATGTCTGGTCAGTTTCTCTTGATCATCATTCGCCCGCTCGAAACGAAACGAGTAGGGGCAAGTTTAAGAATTTGAAGAGTTCCCCAGGAGTTTCCACTTGTCACGAATGAACTCAGGCAAGACGTTCCACATTGGTTCCACCACCAACCACCGGTACCATTGGCACAGTTTACTGTGGGACTCTTGTCGTTTTCGTTATCAAATGTGGTAAATTTCATTCCGTTTGACCTCCAGCCTTGATTGTTGGCAATATTGAATGCATCTCCCGCATCTCCTGTGTATCCAGACACGTTTATCACATACTTACTGACTTCGTTGCTCAAGCGGAAAGACTCATACTCAGCCGAATACCATTTCCCTGTATCGCTTGACTGGACTTCCATTCTTAGCTTCCAGTTTCCACTTGCCAGAAGTTGGTAGAGTTTCTCGTTTCCAAACCAGAAGTATTTCCCAGCTGGATCTCCAAAGCCATTTTTGTAGTCGATCCACGGTCTGTCGAATATTGAACCGACGCCTGGAACATTTTTCTGGATGATCAGCCATCCGTGAATGAATATGGACGGAATGGGCTGAGCGGTGTTCGGAACAGTTATGTTGTCACTGACATAGTCAGCCTTGAAGTCTAAAATAGACAAATTGAGTTCAATATCACTCTATTTAAAAAAACGGAGATACATGATAGCCATCTTCAGACGCGTTATCTTATAAGTATCTAAACGTCAGAATCTATTATGATCAAAACGCTTATAAACAGCACCTGTCTCATGACAAAAAACACAGACACCGTTGCCTCAATAGCTAGACAGTAGCCTACTGTTGTATTTTAAAGTAATTAGACAAGACTGTCTACAGGACTGAAACTGCTCTCACACCAAACATCTGAAAGTCTGCAAGTATTCTAGACTTTAGTGTCTATACTTATCAGTGTTATCACACATTACTATGAGATCAGAGTTAGTGCTGAAAATAATGGCTCAAATGAAGCTCTAGCATGCTTATATTTCTGTTTTGGGCGTTTAACTAAAAAATGAACACACTATTATCCAGTAGGCCTACTTATAATCTTCTTAAGGGCGAATGTTGCGAATTTATTGTGTCCTATATGTTCATTTCTTATGCCCTATTCGTTCCACTAGCTCAGGGTGCCAAACAGTTTTTAATGGCGGGCCAGCGGCAATATTTTCAAGCAAGCGGCTATAGCTAGGGTGCCGAAGGTGCCAGAGCAAAATGGGTAGATCAAACTATTAGTCGCGAACATCCAATAAAACACATAACGCCTTAAAGATGAAAATTTTTAACTTTATTTACATTGCGTAGTCTTGCCTAAAGACTACACAATGTAAATAAAGTTTAAAAATGTCAAGGGAAACTGAAAACATTTTAAAGAAAACATTAATATTAGTCTACTTACTCGTAGATAAGCAGCTTGCCCAGGAGCGTTTCTCTCCAAAGCATCCGATTTCCGGTGAGTTGGTGATATTCTTTACACAAGTGTAGAAGATGCTTCCATTGTTAGTGAACGGAAACGAGCAGCATTCAGGCGGAACAACAGTGCTCGTTTCATTGACTCAAAGACAAGAAAACAGGAAAAGACTTTATTTTCAGATTTAGTTTGACAAATCAGGTTTGGAAAACGCTTACAGTCGGACTAATGTGAGTGATAGTCTTTTGAACGGCGGAAATGTTTGGACCAAATGTCAGCCAAATTTTTATGTCGTTTCGTGCATATGGAGAGGCGCTGAAAAAGGTTTGTGGTCCCGAGGGGTTCCCTCGTTACATCGGTCATCGGCTTAGCTCTGTTATGAACTCAAAGCGTGATATAATTATTTGATGGGGCCAGCGTTTCTAGTGCAATGGGGACAAAAATCATGTGTCGTGAGGAGATCTGCATACTTCGCATTTGTTCGTGTTTTGGCCAATTTGGCCTCTCCTCGGGCGTTGTCGGTGTCAGATGGATGTACGAGGTGGCGCATGTGTGATGTCGTCACAGGCGATGTATTTGCCTAGTACCCACTGGACCAACGGTGCACCGTCAGGTCGTTTGCCGTCGCTACGGAACAGGCGGGTGATTCTTGCGTGCCTGGGATGTCCGCTCTCTGGAGGGCTCGCCATATGATGTCGTTCATTGCGCAGTGTCTGCTGGCTCGCTCCCCAGATTGTTTGCAGACCAGACCGTGGTGTCCTTGATTCATCATCTCGTCACATTGGCACTGGTGTGACTCGCTGATATTTAGTTTCAAGCGTAGGTCTATCACCACCCTGACGGGGTTGTTGCTCAAACCCAACCCACATGATGCAGCTATGGGCACGGTAGCCACACAGTCCCCGGCTTGTGGGGTCGTCACCGCTCCTAGTCTTGCCCGGCAGAGTGGGTCGTTGAGTGAGGTCCACGCTTTTGATATGTCTTTGTCTCTCAAAGGTCTGTCCCAGACCTTTTGTCTGGTCAACGTAGTCTCCTCTCCACTCGGATCTAATGTGCTCCGGGCCTGAACAACATCCTCTGGGAGATCGTCCGTCCAATACCCACGGTCGAGAATAATTGTGGTCCAGAGATTTCTGGTTGATGCAACTGACGCTAGGTAAGCAGAAGATGCCAGAACCTGAACCCATCGAAACCTGAGACCGCCATCTCTGATTGGGAGCGTGGCATACATCCACTGGATTTCGTTCCACTTGATGCTATAATTATATCGCCTCCAGTCCGAGTCTCATCTGGTCATCTATTATCCCTAAGAGAGGATGGCCACAGCATGGTGCGGACCCAGTAGCTATGTTAATCTCGCCGCCCTGAAGCATGACCGAAAAAGCATCAACACCCCTGTACTGGCAGTCTCATCAGATCCCTCACCGCCATATCCAATATGCCTGTGTGGTCTTGAGTGCGTCATCAAGCGCCTTTCCTCTGAACATTGGCGCTCATAAGAGTATCATAGACTCTCGGTTTATCATAGACTCTCTGTGATGTAGTGGCGTTTCTCAAGGCCACTACATGACAGAGAAGGTTTGCGGTCGTACAGTGCATCCTCTTCATTTCATTTCAACACATTGACTGTATACTATACGCAGATGAAGCATGCGTCGGTGACATGCCTCTTTTTTACTTTTTCATATTGGTATAATTATACACCACAGGATGCAAATATTGTCATGTTAATTCAAAGAAACAAAGTTACAAAATGGTAACCAAACAATAAGAAAACATCTATTTTACGTGTAGTTGTGTACCGGTACAGTATTTATCTTAAAACTTAAAACAGGACAATGAATCAAAGAATTCCAAAAATCTGGAAGTGACTCCAAACTTTTGCGCAACAATGTAAAATAGAGCAGAATCTAGAAATAATTGCCATAATAACAAAACTGTCCTCAGCAGTGGAGAGACAGAAGCAGACGGAGAGGCAGAGCTAGTTTAGAAGGCAGAGACAGAAAAAGAGGAAGAGGCAAAGCGAGGATCGTAAAGAGCGAGGAGGTCTCTAAAAGCAATTGCGATAGTAACAAAACTATCCACAAAGAGAAAGTTAGTCTATACAAACCTCCTTTGCAAAAATTGACAGCGGAAGAATCTTTTCTCTACAAATAACAACCATTCTTTGTATGTGTTTGCCTGATCGTTAGGAATCACACAAATGATGCATTCAAATCCACATATTATGGACAGACATGTATCCTTCGATATACGGCGACAGTCTTCGTGTGCATGTGTCTTACTACTCACCCATCTTTCTGCGTTTGATTTGGCTTATTCAAATATCACACAAAACAGTTATGCAGTGAAAATGAAATAAATGTTACTAGTAGATCTACATTCCAAAAGATGTGAAGTATGAACGATGACCCACGCCACGAAAACGCTATTATGAGTGTACAACTGTACATGTTAAAGACAATGGAAATACTAGATTAATGAAATAATGAGAAAACTAACACGCCATGAAAATGCGAACACGAATGAGAATCAAATAATTATAACAAATGCGCAATTTTTGCTGATCTACATATTAGACAAAAATAACTCGGGGAAAACCATAGCTGTTTGCTGTCAGTGTTCAAATTCAGATATGTCAAACTGTCAAAACAATAGTCACTAATTACTGCTTTGATTGCTCCCAGATCTTTGGTTTCAGACACATATGAGAATAGTTCGTTTACCAATGATTATTTGACTGACCATGACCTATGACATTTTTATAGGCCTACTGGCGGATTGTTGTAAATGTGTTTGCGGCTTTTAATAATACAACCTCTGTGTCCGAGTTTAGAATCCTGGTACTTGTATGATACTGGCAGTTTTGTTGCTAAGTCATGTAGGCCTAATCCACATGGAAGTGTTTGTTGGGCCATCTCCTTTGGGCTTCTTGCCGAAATTTTCTTCAAGCCCACGTCTGTAGGCCTAAAGAAACTAAAGTTAGCAGATTCGTTTTATAAATTAGCGTTTTCCCTAACTGATCTATTAGAGTCTTCTCATGGTTGAATTCTACCGTTTACCTTGTAGTGTACGCATTTTTCAGCAAATCGGAAGAAATCAGTTGGAGGGTAATGGAAGAGTTCGCACTTCCCGGTGTCTGTGTAGTAGTTCGCCGAAAGACAGGCTTTGGTTGGCACACAGTGTTCCAACAGGCAACTCACTCGACTTCGAACACCATAGATGACAACAGAGGGCGCGTTTACGGAACAAACCGGTTGACCTTCACTATCCTTAATTCGGATGTAGAGGTTGGCTGAAAGGTTTCCCTCCGCCAGGAAGGCCTTGAGGAACCCTACGATGATCCATATTGAACCAGCAAACATTTTGATGCGAAAATAGTCTAGCGAGTAAAACCTGTTTGAAAATCTAGCACGGTTCCTTCAATTTAACTTAAACGTGTATGTTCGTCAACTCGTAGTAGTTGCAGAGAAATCGATAAGGTTTTCCACGGAGATCCTTGTTCAAATGTAGATAATGATTTACCGGCTTTGTCTTTTCTAACAATGTTGCTGATCAATTCAAACTCGCTTTCGAAATTTAGTGCGCCATCACATCAGCTCATCTCATGAATTAATAATTACACCCAACGAAAAGCGGCTTATTTTGGACAGCATATATATGATAATCACTAAAAAATATAGTTCTTGTGTTTCACTACAAAGCAATATAGTTCTTGTGTTTCACTTCAACGCTCTGATCATGGGTGCCTGTATAGGCCAATAGCGGAGCTACGCTATTGTAGCAGATGCCTTTATACTCTGATCTGTGTCCTGCGGCGACTCCTGCCATGGAATACCTGTTCATTTGTACTAGCTCACTCTACCATTTTAGGTCGATTAATCAGAACAAAAGTAATAGACTAAAGGCTGATGTGTCTCCATAGAGACTACGACGATCCGTCGTGACAGCTTACATTAAGTGGGAATCGCACACATAGCTTCCTTTCATTGTTCGTAATGTAGAAAAATCCTAATTCATCGATGACGACCATTATTCAGGAACCGAGTCTGGCTTACACGGAATAAATTATTAGATGAAAACGCACTTAGTTCCCTTAGATTGCATTGTGTCATTGATGTCATGGTGACGGAGAGAACACATGCAGGAGATTAATATGCAAACGAGACTATGGTGGTCATGACTACATCATTGACGTTGTCATTGTCGTCGTAATGGCCTTCCAGCTATTCATCGTCGTCTACTGTCTATCGTCATCTTCATCATCGCCGAAGTCGCCGTCGTCGTCGTCGTCGTCATCGTCATCATCATCATCATCATCATCATCATCATCATCATCATCATCATCATCATCATCATCATCATCATCATCATCATCATCATCATCAATATCAATCACCATGTCAACGTCTTCTTTGTTTGTCTTCGCTAGGATTGTATCGTGCGCTAGGATTGTATCGTGCCATGTTCCGTCGATTCTAGTCTACGCTTCTTACGTTGGACTGTCGCGTATGTTGACGTTGCCTCCGCCAAGTGTACCAGAAGTCATCTACGATCCCATATTCGAGACTCACCGCGAGATGCAACGCTCGGGGACCCATAACACTATGTCGACCGACCGTATGACCTTTTTGCGTGGAAATTCCTACCATGCTGGACCGCTATTATGTCGCCAAAGGGTTCAATTATGCAGAATTTTGACCGAATCTCTGCCAACCAGTAATGGAAACAGCGTCCGCGCAGTACTAGTATTAGTGGCAGTACTAGTAGCTGAAGTAGTATTGGTATTAGTTGCAGTGTAATAGGAGTAATGGTGGTAGCAGTAATTGTAGTAACACTGATAGTAGTAGTGGTAATAGTGGTGGAAGTGGTAGTGGTGGTAGTAGTGGTAGTGGAAGTGGTTGCAATGGTAGTAGTAATGGTAGTAGTAGCGGTAGTAGTAGTGGTAGGTGTTGTTGTAGCCTAATAGTATAATGAATATCGATAAATGGCAATTATCATTATAATTATTGAAATTGATTGTACTACAACATTAGATGACGCCAATCGTTTACTCGCTTCAGCGTTATCAGAAAGTTATATCAATCTAGCTTCTTTGATGGATGATACAAGGACTATTATAATTGTAGTGTTTTGACGTATTCAGAATCAACTGAAACTTGGTCATAATTTTTTATAAATTATTTGGAACAGAATGAGAGGGTGAGAGCAGCAACTTTTAAGAATTTTTGTTGGCACCATTGCCGATGAACCACCCTACTATATATAGTTATGTTATCATGTCTTTCGTGTTGCCTTGCATAAAGATGGAAGAGGTGATAGACTTCTTCATATCCGTTGAGAGTCTCAACGGATATGAAGAAGTCTATCACCTCAGGAATTGTCTCAACTTGAGACAATTCCTGTTTGTAAAGAACAGTTTATTCCTGTTTGTAAAGAACAGTTTATTATGGTAGCCATTGCAATGGGGCAGCAATATAGCAAATGGACGAACCAACTATAGTATTGTCTAGATCATAAGTGTAAGTTTAATAGTGTGGTTAAGTTGGATAAACTCCTCCGGAGAAGTAGGGTAAAGAAGAGCAAAATAATTGGGAAATGGCGGGTCTAAGTAATCCTTACATGTATAAGGTCGAATAGAGTTAATAATTTTACCGCAAGATTTTTTTTAAATGGAAGAAAAGCGTGAGTTGAACTTTTCTGCCATTTCGCCATTGTCTGTTATTTTTTGATTTACCGATTGTAAGCTCCTTACTATGGGTATCGTGGTCCTTGTTATCAATGAGTGATTTTATAAGCTACCATGTCTTTATTTTAGATCATTTGAGTGCTTAGAAAATTCAGAAGCATAATAATCTTGCATAGTTTTCAGTTTAATCATTTAAATTTGTTTCTATACTTGAAAAACTCATTCTTGCATTCATTCAGGTTTTTTAAGTAATTCTTTTTACAGTTTATTCCTTTTATTACAGGAACTAAGAAGGCCACTCGTCATCCGTAGATTATCTGGAGACTGATGATTATTTTTATTTATTTCACTCAATGGAAAAGCTGCTAAATTGTATGCTCCACTATATTTTGCTTTAATACAAAATATATACTGAAGCATATAGGATTATAGGGTCATTTTTTTCCTTCGACCAAAATTTTCTTCAATTCAAAGCCCACGCTTATCAAGAACTAGCCTATTGTTAATATAAGAGTTTCGTAAATTGGAGTTTACTTTGGCTTAACTATCATTACAGTCTTCTCATGATTTACGTGTTACCTTGTAGTGTACGCATTCTTCAGCAGATCTGAAGAAATCAGTTGGAGGGTAATGGAAGAGTTCGCACTTCCCGGTGTCTGTGTAGTAGTTGGCCGAAAGACAGGCTTTGGTTGGCACACAGTGTTCCAACATGCAGCTGACTGGACGCCGAACACCATAGATGACAGCAGAGGGCGCGTTTACAGGACAAACCGGTTGATCTGCATCATCCTTAACTCGGATGTAGCGGTTGGTTGAAAGGTTTCCTTCCACCAGCAAGAACTTGAGGAGCTCTGCGATGATGCAGATCGAATCAGCAAACATTTTTAAATGAAAACACTATAGCGAGTAAAACCTGTTTCAAAATGCTGCACGGTGCCTTCAATTTAACTTCAATATATAGGTTCTGCCACTCTTACTAGTTGCAGACAAATCCATGATTTGCCGGCTTTGTCTTTTCTAACATGGTTGCTAATCAATTCAAAATCGTGTGCGAAATTGAGTGCACCATCACGTCAGCGTCACTCAATGCAATAATAATGAAGCCCAACGAAAAGCGGTTTATTTTGGACGGCTAGAAAGCATTGTATTTCTTACTTCAGCGGTCTGATCTTGAGCTTCGGATCCATGAAGACTGACTTTGTCTTTTCTAACATGGCTGCTAATCAATTCGAAATCGTGTGCGAAATTGAGTACACCATCACGTCAGCGTCACCCAATGCAATAATAATGAAGCCCAACGAAAAGCGGTTTATTTTGGAAGGCTAGAAAGCATAGGCGGAGACTTGGTCTTGGGTTTGGGGGGACCGGCGGATCGGCCGAAGGACGATCGGCGAGGCGCGAAGCGCGGAGGAGGGGGGGGGTTTGGGGAGGGGATGTTCCCCTCCCCTATTTAAATTTTTTTGAATTTCCACACTGTAATGGTAGCATTTTAAGCTGTCATTTGAACAAATTGCTCTATAATTTGAGTGCTGATAGGAACCAGCTGTCACTCGTAGCTTACATGTAGTTTGAGTCGTGTTTGAGTTTGGGGGAGGGGTTTGGGGAGGGGATGTGGACCCTCCCCTATTTATTTTTTTTAAAATTTCCACACTGTAATGGTAGCATTTTAAGCTGTCATCTGAACAAAATCGCTCTATTATTTGAGTGCTGATAAGAACCAGCTGTCACTCATAGCTATTATTATTATATTCATGAAATATTTCAGAAATATTGGGGGGATATAAGCAGCTCCGTCCCCCCCACCTCAAGTTTCGGGGGGGGGGGACCGTCCCCCGCTGTCCCCCCTAAGTCTCCGCCCCTGCTAGAAAGCATTGTATTTCTTACCTCAGCGATCTGATCTTGAGCTGCTGATCCATGAAGACTGTGACGATTGGTCGATTCCCACTGAGTGGGAATCGCTTCCTGTCACCGATCGTTTCTTGCTTACGCATTGTAGAATAATCCTTGGTGATCGGTGACGACCATTATTCAAAAGCTGAACCTAAACTACACGGATTGATTTATTAGCCGATTACGTAGGCAATTGCATGGTTTCACCGATGGCATTGTGACGGAGAAAACGCAGGAAGTCTAATTTGCAAGCGAGACCAAGAGTCAGTCGTTCATAGATCTATCACAATGGTAATTTCTTCCTGTCTATGAGAGCAGGTAACCGTTGGATCATTTGAGGATACGAGATGAGAGATTTTGTGACGGCAAATATGTCGTCAGGCTGTTAACCCACTCTGCTGTACCGGCGTGGCGAGAAAGGCCTTCTTCTTCCTTCTGTCTTCTGGAATAAGTGTGGCGGATCTTCCTCTCTCGTCTGTCTGGGTAGATCATTCTCTCTCTCTCTCTCTTTCTCTCTCTCTCTCTCTCTCTCTCTCTGTCTCTCTGTCTCTCTGTCTATCTCTGTCTCTCTCTCTCCCTCTCTCTCTGTCTGTCTGTCTCTGTCTGTCTCTGTCTGTCTCTGTGTCTGTCTCTGTCTCTCTGTCGTCTCTATGTCTCTGTTTGTCTGTCTGTCTGTCTGTCTGTTTGTCTGTCTGTCTGTCTCCTCTCTTCTCTCGTCTCTCTTCTAGTACCTCTGGATGGCGAGTTTGTGATCCTTCTCTTCTTCCGATGTCGACGCGATTCGGCCTCCGTGATCTGGCAGAAGGCTAGCCACACCGGTGTCCAGTCAATTAGGCGCAAGACAACTCGGCGCAAGACAATTCGGCGCACGGACAATTTGGCGCAAGACAATTCGGCGCAGCTATTTAGATTTATGAAACTGAGATCGGCATCATGTAAATATAAATAAATGTGAATATTTATTATAGGCCTACTGTTATTTGAATTGACCTTTAAAAAGAAGTTGGTTAAAAGCAGGGTAGATATTTCTAACTTTTAATACACAATCACTGTCCAGATATAATATAGAATACAAGTCTATGCGTTTGCTAACTACTTATTAAAGCGCTTTCGCATTTACAACATTGCCTTAATTGTTTGCCATAAAACTTTAACCAGAAATGGGAGTAGAGTCATCGGTTAAAAAGCTACAAACTAGCAAGCGAATTATAATACAAATACATTAACAGCGATCGGATCTACGATAAGTTTCATGATAAACATTAATGTGTGGACGGATTTACATTACGTTTAATGATAAAACAATAATAATTAGACGAACCTCCGTTGAGTTTCATGGCGAAACATTAATCACCGGACGTACCTAAGTTAAGTTTCATGATAAAACATTACGAAACATAAATCAGCGGACGGATTCACGTTAGGTTTCATTAAGGAATATTAATAAGTGGAGGCATTAAGTTTCATGTCGAAACATAACGAAACATCACGCTGATAGAAGCATTACCAAAACCCAAAAGGCGCTGAATTGTCTTGCGCCTAACTGTCCATGCGCCGAATTGTCTTGCGCCGAATTGACCGCGCCGAATTGTCTTGCGCCGAATTGCCTCGGGCCGAATGATAAAACAATAATAGCACCAGCGACACCACCGATGATTGACTGTTTAGCCTCGATGAGCAGATGACACCAAACAGTTGAACGGCAAAAAATCTAGTTATCAATTATTATCAACAAACGACGTTAAATCAATCAACAAGTAAATATCTATTCACAACTCATTCCTTATTCTGTCTCTAATGTTCTCAGTGTCTGCTCTGTCTGTCTGTCTGTCTGTCTCTGTCTCTGTCTGTCTGCCTCTGTCTATCTCTGTCTCTGTGTCTCTGTGTCTCTGTGTCTGTGTCTGTGTCTCTGTCTGTGTCTCTGTCTCTGTGTCTCTGTGTCTCTGTCTGTCTCTCTCTCTCTTTTCGTTAGCAGCTCTATTTCTACCCTTACGGCGGGGAGGACAAACATAGTCAAGCCCTGGTGGACCTAGGTCAGGTTCCCCCTCAAGACTCAAGTTCCCGGGAACTCAAGGCGAGTCCCCTGGGTCCTGGCTGGGCTCTCGGCCGATCAGCCGTAAAGACAAGAAAAGAATGGCGGTTCCATGGTTAGTCGCTCCGGGGACTCAAGGCGTGTCCCCGGAGCGACCGGTCGGCCAATCGCAAAGACGGAAAAACAAGAGGAATTCAGACCAAGCAAGCCGCTGACATAGCAGCTGTCAATGCCCCACCAAATTTGCACATTATTCTGTCAGAATTCGTTATTGCCTTTTTCTGCGAATGTCTCTTGACGTGTATACACTATACAGCTTATTTGCTTAAGCTACCATACGCTGACGATGATGAGGATAGCTGACTGTGAGGCGCCCTTGTAACGCCATGGCTGTGTATAAATTGTCACTATTATTATTATTATTATTATTATTATTATTATTATTATTATTATTATTATTATTATTATTATTATTATTATAGCTACGACAATTGCAACAACTACAAGAACTCCTATTCTAGATTTCTCAAGACGAACGCCTAGTGCCTAATCGCACTAGATATACCACACTTATTCTCCGTAGAATGCCCAGTCTAAGCTGCTGGCGTTCCTGTCCGAACCACTGATCACTCAACGACTTTCCAACTGTTTCGACTGTTAGGCGAGCCTAACTTTTCCCAAGTCATTCGATGGTTCATGGTAAAGGTACTTCTTGACAGAGGCGCGTTTACCAGTAGGCGCACTAGGCGCGCGCCTAGGGCCCCAAATCTTGGAGGGGCCCCCAAACAAATTAAAATATTTTTTCAGTGATAACAAAATAACATTTTAAAATTTAGAATTATTTTCATTTTTTAATATTCTTTACAGCTTGGCATTCACATGAAATAATAATATACTTTTACTATTATTGTAATTGTAAAAGAATATGTGTTCTAATTTCTAATTGCTCTGTTCATTTGGGATAATAATTAATTTTGGTGTAAAATTACATCAAACTTGTTAGCAACAAGCAGCAACGGGCGTCTGCTGCAGTTTAGGCCTACGTGTCCAGAGGTTTCGAAGCTGGGGTGAACGCACCCACAGAGGGTGCGACATATCATTTCAGAGGGTGCGACAAAAAGTGAAAGTATGAATTATAAGAATGCATTGATAATTCACTGCTATGCATTTTAAAATAAAGAATTAGATGTCTGAATTTTTTTAACTGATTTTATACAATTCTGACATGCTTATTTCAAATATGTTGATGAAATTTTGCCATCACGTCACAATTTCGTACAAATCAAATTATAAGTTTATTGAGTTTTACAATACCATGAAAATATTTTCTCTTTGATACACTGGAGATAAAATTTATAAGAAAGGTTTACAAAAGTCCCTGATGTCAATATCTTAGAAACAGATGACAGTGCCCAGATGTTTACAATAATTAATGGGGAGATCTTGTATAGGCTACAATGAAACTGAGACATAAACCATCTTAGGGACAGAAACGTGTTTTCTTATATTTTCTTGCGTGTTCTTCCTCTGACGAACAATTTCTGTTCAACATCCAGCAATAGTCCGCCATCATACTGACGTCCCATCGCCCTTGATAACGGGTTTCCATGATTTTGATATCCTGATGAAATCGAATCATTGCCCCTAAATATGTATGTTTAGACACCAAGATGATGATTCTAAGTGAACTAGAAGCCGAGATATTGAAAAATCTCAATTTCGGTCGGCCATTTTGAAAAAAAGCCGCCATCTTGAATTCTAGGGGAACTTTTGAATGCCTCCCCTTCATAAAATGTTCTCTTAGGTTCCAACTACAACTGTGCAAAGCGGCAATCCGTTTAAAAAAAAATGCAGTATACTGACCAAATTTGGCTTGTTCCGCCTCTACTATTACAGATTCAGCCATGTTGAATATGATAATGGTGATTGTCAGGAAAACCCTACGTCATACATAAAAACGGATATCATTTTCGAAATCAGCAGACTAAAATCTTTTAGAAAAATTTGTTTTTGGTCGAACATCAGAAATCATGCATAGTAGTGATAATACATTCAATTTTTTAGCTATCATAGGATAAGCATGGGTAAGACAGTGAGATTAGAAGTTCATTTCCATGTAACATCATACGCCTAAAGGCTAGCCTATGCGTCTTCAGATGTGATGATACTTTTGTAGGGTGCAAACATTGGTGAAACTGTTCCCAGGGGTGCGGGGCATAGAACAGATTGGGAACCCCTGCTTCAGTCTGATTTTCCGTCATTTTATAGTGTTCAAAACTTTTATTAGTATTGATAACCAGTAAGTAAAAGTAATTTTAATTAATAGTATTAAATATTGATTACAATCTGACGCAACGAAACGTTGCTAATATTCTGGAGCTGCAAAACGAAATAAGATAGCTCTAATGACAATATTGTGGAATTCGCTGAAATCAATCAATAAATCAATTTTCCTTTATCAAAATAAGTTGACAACAACGCAACTTATACAAAGAATAAAATGCTGAAAAGAGTAAATGCGCACTAGCAAATATATGTAGGATCAAAGACTATGTTTGTCGAATTATTTAATTCTTTAATTTTTAACAATTTTGCTCAAAACGTTAGAGAAAATTTCCCCACAATAGAGACAGAGGAAAAACTTAAACTTGGTATTGAAAGCGATTTTGACATTGCATATGAAGACGAACAGCTGGCCTCAGAAAATGAAAAAAAGACCTCTGTTTTTTTTAAACTGCCAAAAATGAGGTCATAATAAGGACGAGAAAAATTCATTGTTGGCACCTTAAACGTCGTGTGTGACAAAAACGGCTTCAAGTTCAACTTTGTAGGTTTTTTGCACATGATAGGCTAAACACCACCAGAATTTCAGACTCTTCGAAGTTCAGAAAGGCTCCAAAAATGTTTGCGCCTAGGGCCCCGTTTTCTGTAAACGCGCCTCTGCACACTTCAACGATGCTAAAGGTTAAGTATGAGTCGGGTTTTAGTGAACTGAGTTTGATAGATGTGGGTTTCTGCGAATCCTTAAACTCCACGTTCCAGGGTAAAGCGGATGCCCTTATGCTGAAATTTCGAAATGCAACCACGTGTCTTTTATTTGTGCCTAACAACTTCGAACGGTTTTCTTCAGAAAAAATTCTGCGTCTTCATCTGGCTGAATATTTTGTATAGGCTAGGCCTACTGTAACAGGCAGGAGACATATTTGAATTTAGGTCTATCTTAAAGAGATGTCCGATCAGTTTTTCTTTATCATCATTCGCACGCTTGAAACGAAACGGGTAGGGGCAAGTCCATGCAGCTGAAGACTTCCCCAGGAGTTTCCACTTGTCTGGCCTGAATTCAGGCAAGACGTTCCACAACCATTCCACCACCAACCACCTGAATATTCAGAGGCGCAGTTTCCGTCTGGATTGTTGTCATTGTCCTGATCAAATGTGGTAAATTTCATTCCGTTTGACTTCCAGGCGTCATTGTTATTAATAACAACACTGAATGCATCCCCTGCATCTCCTGTGAATCCAGACACGTTCATGACATACTTACTAACTTCGTTACTCAATCGGAAAGACTCATACTCGGCCGAATACCATTTCCCTGTATCGCTTGACTGGACTTCCATTCTTAGCTTCCAGTTTCCACTTGACAACAGTTGATAGAGTTTTTCGTTTCCAAACCAGAAGTATTTCCCAGCTGGATCTCCAAAACCATTTCTGTAGTCGATCCAAGATCTGTTGAATATTGAACCGTTGTCTGGAACATTTTTCTGGATGATCAGCCATCCGTGAATAAATATAGACGGAACGGGTTGAGCGATGTTCGGAACAGTCACATTATGACTCACATAGTCAGCCTTGAAGTCTAAGAGAGACAAATTGAGTTCAAGTTCAGTTTAGTTGAACAGCAGGCGCTATATGATAAGTCATGTTCATACTATAAATATGTAAACGTCAGGATCTAATGATGCCATTAACACGTATTAACAGCATCTATCTCGTAATAAAACACAGACACCGTAACCTCTATAGCAAGACAGTTTTGTTATATTTGCAGTAATTAGACAAACTTTCCGCGTTTATTCTAGACTGTGGATGCAAAACAGACCTTGCCATAACATTAATTTTAGTGATAAGTAGCCTACAGTTCTCAGAAAAATAATATAGACCTAACTATGGTTCTATCCAATGGTTCTTCTTAACATTTAGCTTTCAATTTAGAAGGCTATTTTGCTGATAATTTAGAATCGCATCAGAGGCGAACTGTGCGATTCTTATCTGCTAAATTTGCTTATTTAACTTTCTCCTATATATGGCTCCACTAGTTAATGACTATGACAGAAAGAATCGATGATAGTAAGCAATTGTTCTCAATGAACTTGCTTAGTGTCTCTACGCATGACCTGTCAGAATGAAGGATCGAAACGCCGTTCAAGACGAACTAAAAATCGCTCTTCTGCAAGATCTCCACTTTTGGATGACAGCAAACAGACTTAACCTAACCCCTCAAAGACTCAACTGATCTGGTTCGGTACCAAACAACAGTTACAAAAACGTGATCTCCAATTGTTGGCCTCATTATTCCCAGACTTTACCTTTTCCTCCAGTGTTCGTGACCTAGGTGTCACACTTGATAGCGCTTTGACATTTACTGGCCACCTATCTCTCCTGACCCGCTCTTGTTACTACCAACTGAGGCGACTTAGAGCCATTAGAAGATCGGTGTCCTCCAAAGTGTTTACAACCATGGTTCATGCCTTTGTCTCATCACGCATTGATTATTGTAACTCTGTACTAATTGGGCTTCATAAGGTTCGCCTGTCCTCTGTGCAATCTGTCTTAAACGCTGCAGCCAGACTTATTGCACGTCTTCCTCGGTACTCTCACATCTCCACATACATGACTAATGATCTTCACTGGTTCCCTCTCTCGGCTAGAATCAAGTACAAGATCCTGCTCCTAGTTACTAAGTCCCAGCAGGGCTTGGCTCCTAGGTACCTTTGTGACTTAATGTGTAAGCCACTATCTGCACGTTCTTCTCGCCCTCTTCGTTCTGCTGACCGGCGTGATCTTTTCGTACCTCGGTCGCGAACCTCATTAACCCAGCATCGGGCTTTCGCTGTAGTGGGTCCATCAATATGGAATGACCTTCCACCTGCAATACGTAGCAGGATTCTGGAGGGGATTTTACTGGCATCTCTTCGCTGCTTAAAGACCTTTCTCTTTTCTCGGGCCTGTCACGCTGAGAGAGCGTTTCTGAATAGCTCTGCTGTGAGAAGCGCTTTACAAATGTTCAGATTAGATTAGATTAGATTAGGTAGCCATCAACATTGATCTTAAATACTTACTCAAGCAGTTTTCCACAGACTTAAGTAAATGCTAATTTGAATTTCCCATACGCCGTGACAGCCTGAGACTTGCATTTAAGTAACCAATACGTAGCAAGATTGCTACTTGAATGGGTGACCGTGTGTATAATTCCAGTTTATTTAGTCCAGCTCAGCCAACAATTCCTCTGAGGTCGAGTAATCACAACAAAGCAAGTGTCCTGTTGCTTTACCTGGAAGATCATTCAACGAAGGAACAACTCATTGCAGTATTTGTTTTAAAAGTGCTTTAACAAGTACTTTTGCTTTACATCTTCGTAACCTGTTCTCTGCATTTGTTACAAGCAAACTTAGTAAACTTTTATATAAACACTATCTTACTTACTGGTGAATAAGCAGGTTGCCCAGGAGCGTTTCGCTGTAAAGCATCCAGTATCAGATGGGTTGGTGATATTCTGTGTGCAATTGTAGAAGATGGCTCCGTTGTAAGTGAACGGGAACGAGCAGCATTCAGGCGTAACAATAGTGCTCGTTCCACTGACGACTTGAAGAAAAGAAAAAAAGAGCATAGTTTTCAAACATGGTTCCACAAACCTGGCTTAGAAAACGCTTGCAGTCGAACTACAGGAGTGATATTCTATTTATCGTCGGAGATTCAAGAGACAGATTGTTAACAAAATTTGATATAAGTGCAGCTTCACATGGAAGCCATGTACTAGTTGTCTTTGAAAAACGTAGTGAGGTTGATGTTCGTGCCCGTCTCTATCTCTGTCTCCCTCCCTCTCTCTTTCTCTATCTCTGTCTCCCTCCCTCTCTCTTTCTCTGTCTCTGTCTCTGTCTCTCTCTGTCTCTCTGTCTCGGTCTCTCTGTCTCTGTCTGTCTGTCTCTGTCTCTGTCTCTGTCTGTCTCTGTCTCCCTCTGTCTGCCTGTCTCTGTCTCTGTCTGTCTGTCTGTCTGTCTGTCTCTCTCTGTCGCTCCAGACTTGGGCTACTGTTTGCGTTGTTGAAAACCACTGATGTAAAAACAACTTAATTATCCATGAATAAATGTTAACGGTAACTCAATACAGATGAGACAATGTGACAATACTTGGTTAGAGCGCTCGACTTGTAACTCGGTCAGTACAGGTTCGAACCTCAATTTAGCTTATTGAAATCTACCGGAGATCATTCTTGTGTATTGATAATTTGTTTCTGTCAAACCTTATCTCTCCTGTTCAACAGTTCCTATCGCACTCATGTTCAAACTAATCTCTTCTCATCGACAGTTCCTTTCGCACTCATACCCTTATGCACTAGTCAAACCATAGTAGTAGTAGTAGTAGTAGTAGTAGTAGTAGTAGTAGTAGTAGTAGTAGTAGTAGTAGTAGTAGTAGTAGTAGTAGTAGTAGTAGTAGTAGTAGTAGTAGTAGTAGTAGTAGTAGTAGTAGTAGTAGTAGTAGTAGTAGTAGTAGTAGTAGTAGTAGTAGTAGTAGTAGTAGTAGTAGTAGTAGTAGTAGTAGTAGTAGTAGTAGTAGTAGTAGTAGTAGTAGTAGTAGTAGTAGTAGTAGTAGTAGTAGTAGTAGAAGAAGTAGTAGTAGTAGAAAAATAGTCGTAGTAGTAGTAGCAGTTGTGGAAGTAGTCATAGTAGTAATAATAACTGTAACGATGATGATGATGATGATGATGATGATGATGATGATGATGATGATGATGATGATGATGATGATGATGATGATGATGATAATAGTAATAATAATAATAATAATAATAATAATAATAATAATAATAATAATAATAATAATAATACTAATAATAATTATAATTATAATAATAATAATAATGATAACATTAATTTTGTTACCATTTTGCAAGTGACTCCAAACTTTAGCGTGCCACTGCAGAAGCAAACAGAATCTAAAAGTATTTGCCATAGTAACCAAACTATCCTCAGAGGCAGAGGCAGACGGAGAGACGGAGGCAGAGACAGAGAAAGGAGCAGGAGGATGATAAAGAGGGAGGAGGTACCTAAAAGCAATTTTGTGATTTTTACAAAACAACATTACTGCTATCCACAAACCTTCATTGCAGATGTTGACATCGGGTGAATTGTTTCTCTACAAACAATAACCATGCTTTGTATATTTTGATTGCAATGACATTCACACAAAGGATCTATTCAGGTATATGCATTGTGGGCAGGCCAAAGCTCACATCTCTATGCAATACAAAATAGTGAAAACGGTGTTCATAGGATTGAATTCTCGCCCAGTTGTTGTCAACTTGCTAAGACCCATTGAGTTTATCCAGTTCCCGGTGAGGCTTTTCAATTCGGTCATATGTTCTGCTGCTTTAATGATAATAAAGATCTACAATAATATACAAATGGGAACTTCGCAGATTCAGGCTGGTATTGGAACGATTGCTGAAAACAAAAGCTGCATTAGTTGATGATGCTTTTCTGCCATTACGTTGATGATGTTACTAAGCTCCATGACTCAATTCCTCGGTTGACATGAGAGACCAGGGTCCGATTTAAACCGACAGCCAACCGGTACGAACCGTACTCTGTGTTTGAAGAACTGGTCAAGTACCGTGTCTCTTTTAGTTCGAAAGTAGGCCTACATGATCTCGGATTGACATAGTCATGTATTCTTCGATATATGGCATGTGTCTAACCATTCATCCTTCTTTCCGCGTTTGATTGATTAATTGGAATATTGGGCCTATGCAAAAGATTTGTGCAGTGGAAAAAGAAATAAATGTGACCAGTATATTCCAAAATAGTTTCAGTATGAATAATAACCCACGACACGAAAAGCTACTAAGAATGTAAATGTTAAATGGAAGGAGAATATTAAACAAATGAAATAATAAGAATTCTAATACGATTCTCATTCTAAGGACAAATGAGAATCAAGTAATGATAACACAAGAGCAATTTCTGTTTATGTACACATTATACCTAAAAGCTCGGCAAAAACCATTGCTGCTTGCTGTCAGGATTTAAATTCAGATATGTCAAACTCAAATAACCTATTAGTATTCACTAATTCAAGTCTACAATGCTCCCAGAGATGGACCGGCGATTTGTGATTCTCAGGGTGAAGTATTTGTTAATTAACAAAGACTGGTAATTGCCACTTGTTTACTCTGTCTGTAGGTCCTCGCACGACAATTAATTATTGATCAGTATATGGATTGCGTGGGAAATAAATATTCATCTTAACGTCATCTGCAAATTAATTAAATTTAACATGCAGTTCTCCAATATTGATAGACATACGAGTGCAAATGTTAAATGGAAGGAGAATATTAAACTAATGAAACAATGAGAATTCTAATACGATTCTCATTAACGTCATCTGCAAATTAACGAATTAATGAATGTCCATCTCTGGGAGCATTGAAGACTTGAATTAGTCAATACTATTTGAGTTTCACATACCTGTAATTAATGAATTAAAAACAACTACATGTAGCCCTTCCTTGGAAACATCATTAGTAATTCGAAGTGAATGAGAACCCAAGATATAGTCACGTCCTTGAAAAATGAGGGGATCCATGTTAGTAGATTAATGCCATACCTTAGAAAGAAGTTTCTGGTATGATACAGATTCAAAAGCTTGTTGGAAGTTCGCATAGATGATATTGGTGGTTTGTCATCTAATTGCGCAGTTGGTCAATCGTATACAGATTCCAACAAATAAGCACAAGTCGATCGACAGCCTGTACAGAAACCTGTGCTGGTGTTTTTTGTTCAATAAGACAATGGTACATAATATTGTTGTTGATTCGTTTCCATGACTCTGCAGCAAGTACTGGAAAGGCAGATCAGTTGAGGATTGTTGGATCACAGGTTGCGCCTATTTTGAATCGTAATCGTAAACTCTAAATTTCTAAAGCGTTACTCTAAAGCTAATCGAAGGGCACTACCTTATTCATGAGCGCTGCGTCGTACCAGAACCATACTCTTGGAGGAGTATGAGTGTAAAAGGAATTGTCAACCTTGTATACGCCAAGGGTTGGCAACGATCAAAGGTGGCTTCTATGAGGTTACGGTAGGAAACCATCTGTTCCAGAACGTTAGGCCTGCATTACTCTGCCCTCCTTCACTATCTCTGTTGGAGTCCGACGCAGTGAGCCCGTTCCATACAAGAAATCGTTGTTACTCTTCCCAATATGCTTCACTGAGCGCTTTACCAAATTAAAGAGCATTATCAATGTACTGACTGCAGTTAATCGTGAGTTGCCAAAAAATTGAGACTACATTCAACTGCTTTTCGTAGATTTTGAATGAATGTACATTGTCACCTGTTGGAAAGTCAAAGTATGCTCAATCAAACACGGAAAACTTAAACAGTGTCATGTTACCAATCAACCGCTAACAGCCTGAAGTTAGAGCTGTGTATTTTGCACTGTGAAGTTCAGAAGTGGGACATGAAAATTTATAATGACGCTGAACTTCTCTTGGATGGCATATAAAACCTGTCTTCTCCTGGATGTCATACAAGACCCATCCACAATACAATTTGGCATCAATGCTAGGGTTGACTTTTGATTAGGAGATCAAATCGCAACAGCTCGAACTCTTCAGTTTTTTTATCGTGCTAATAGCAGGTACGGTTGCCGATTTGACCATAGTTTTGCTAATAAAACCTCTGTGTCAGAGATTAGAAGCCTGGTTCTTGTACAGGATATTGGCAGTTTTCTTGCTATGTCATGTAGGCCAAATCCACTTGGAAGGAATTGTTGGGTCATCTTGTTTGTGCTTCAGCCGAAATGGTCTTCAATCCAAAGTCGACGTCTATGAAAAACTAAGGTTAGTAGAAGCGTTTTATATATTAGCGTTTACCCTAACTTACCTATTAGAGTATTCTCATGATTTAATTGTACCGTTTACCTTGTAGTGTACGCATTCTTCAGCAAATCGGAAGAAATCAGTTGGAGGGTAATAGAAGAGTTCGCACTTCCCGGTGTCTGTGTAGTAGTTCGCCGAAAGACAGGGTTTGGTTGGCACACAATATTCCAACAGGCAACTCACTCGACGTCGAACACCATAGATGACAACAGAGGGCTCATTTACGGAACAAACCGGTTGATCTTCACTATCCTTAACTCGGATGTAGAGGTTGGCTGAAAGGTTTCCTTCCACTATGAAAACCTTGAGGAGCCCAGTGATGATCCACGCAGAAACGGCAAGCATTTTGATATGACAATACTATTAATTGCGAGTAAAACCTGTTTGAGAATTAAACACGGTTCCTCCAGTTTAACTTAAATATATCTAATCTTCCAATCTTACTAAGTGCAGAAAACTCTGTAATATTTTTCCAGACTTCAATGTGCAATATTATTGTTGATACTGATTGACGGGCTTTGTCTTTTCTTACAAGGGTGACAATCAATTCAAACTCGTATGCGAAATTGAATGTCCCATCAAATCAGCGTCACTAACATATTACTAATTACGCCAAACGAAAAGCTCTTTGTTTCGGACGTCACGCATATAGATGTACAAAGCATCGTAGGCCTGTTGTTTGTTGCCTCAGCGCAATGATGTTTAGCAGTGGCTGCATGGTGTCTGTGGCGATAGGTCGACACAGTTTACATTAAGTGGGAATGGCACACGTGGCTTCCTTTCAATCAGAGGCGGTTTTTGACAGCCTTTGACGGTTTAGTGCTATATGCAGAGACAAAAATGCCGCTCTTTTAATATTTAGTAGCTAAATTTTAAGAAAAAATATGCTTTTCTTGATTTTATCCGAAATTTGCCGCTCCTTGAAAAATGCCGCTCTAGGCAGCCGCCAATATCCCCAAACCTAAAGCCTGCTCTGCTTTCAATGATCGTTTCTCGCTTAAGTTATGTAGAATAATCCTTATTCATCGATGACGACCATTATTCAAAAGCGAACTCAGTCTATACGGATCAACTAATTAGCTGATGGCGCACTTAGTTACATTAGATTGCATGGTTTCATTGAGGTCATGGTGACGGAATCGTAATAAACGCCAGAAGACCAATTTGAAAGCGAGACCATGGTGGTCGTCATCATCGTTGTCATCGTCGTCGTAATGACCATCATCATCACCATCGTCGTCGTCGTCGTCATCATCATCATCATCATCGTCGTCGTCGTCGTTTTTAATATCATCATTATCTCATCATCGTCAACATTCTTTAAAATTAGATAATTTTTTACGAAAAGTTTACGGAATTTAAAGCAATCATGGCATAATTAAGTTAGTCTGTAAATATTAGAAAGTCAACAGTTTTCGATGGACCTATTAAGGATAGACGGGATAGCTTATAATTTCTTAAAGTAAGTCTTCATGTAGAGCTCGTTTTGTAACGCAAAGGGTACGGGTTCAAACCCTCTCTGATATAATTATCTCTTTGGCAAATGCATTGGTCTGTACCTGAACGACTCAGACTGTGTACTCTATAGGTCTTCGAATAGTGAATACTGGTACAACAGACAAAGACTAGAATTTTTAAACCAATATGGATGATATATATAACAATAGAAAGAGCAAAAATTATAAACATAGTCTCTGTCTCTCTGTGTCTTTGTCTGTGTCCGTGTCTGTGTGTGTCTCTCCTCTTTCTCTGTCTCTGTCTGTCTGTCTGTCTGTCTGTCTCTTTCTTTCTTTCTTTCTTTCTTTCTTTCTTTCTCTCTCTCTCTCTCTCTCTCTCTCTCTCTCTCTCTCTCTCTCTCTCTCTCTCTCTCTCTCTCTCTCTCTCTCTCTCTCTCTCTCTCTCTCTATGTGTAGCGGATGTCGACGTTGCCGCCGCCTCATTTACCAGAAGTAGTCTATGATCCCATATTGGAGCCTCAGCGCCAGATGCAACAATCGGGCGCCCATGACACTATGTCGACCGACCGTATGACCTTTTCTCGTGGAAATGCCTAACATGGTGGACCGCTCTTATGTCGCCAAAGAGATTAATTATGGAGCATTTTGAACGAATCTCTGCCACCCAGTGATGGAAATAGCGTGGTAGTTGTAGAAGTATTGGTGGTGGTAGTGGTAGTAGTAGCCTAGTAGCATGAATATCAATAGATAGTAATTTATCTATTATTATAATAATAATTATTGATTTTGACACGACATTGAATGACCTTAATCGTTAGCTCAATTGGGTGTTATCAGAAACCTATATCAAACTAGCTTCTGCGATGGATGACACAAGGACAATCATTGTAGTGTTTTGATGCAATGATAAGCAAGGCCTTTGGTTTGTCATATTCATAAAAGTAGAACGATGGGTTGAGAAAGTGTGCTGGTGGTCGATATTGCTGCCTGTGTGTCCGTCAAGTAGTTCCCGTTTCTTGTCATCGTTTTCAAGGACTTTGTTGATAAGACCTAACTATGAGGCATATGCTAAAGGCCAATTACGTCGGCATGTGCATGATGGGATGGTCATATCTGCAAGGTTCCAGCACGCTGATTAGGTAATAGGTAGTGTGAAGATCTGGTTCACTGATAAAAGGCTTCTCTGTTTACGATTCTATTTCTGTACCTCTTGCTCTCTGTCTGTCTGTCTCTAACTCTCTTTGTGTCTCTGTGTCTCTCTCTATCTCTGTCTCTCTCTCTGTGTCTCTGTGTCTCTCTCTTTTCTGTCTCTCTCCCTATCTCTGTTGATTTCTCTATATAGGTCTGTCTTTATATCTGTCTTTCTCTGTGTGTGTTATGTCTCTATAATTATGTCTATCTCTGATGAATGTTTTTGATGTCTCTGTTTTCTGCATCTATCAATCTCCTTTTCTGTCTGTCTCTAGATACACTGTAGCTGTATCTCGAGATATGCTTCTCTCTTTCGCTATGTTCCTCTCTATACCTTTCTGTTTGTCTATATCTGTCTGCTCAAAAAATTATATCTGCCTCTAATTCTCTCAACCTGGACTCTGGATCCACCCACACACATTCAGTGTTAATTATTCTGCTGTCCGCAAGATAAGATTTTTGACCAACACGGCTTCTCCGATCATAATTATTATCTATTTTCCAGCACTTAGTCATGCATATCCGTGACAGGTATCATTGCTGCTAGTCCAAAGGAGTATCCTAAGCAGTATCCTAAGCAGTATCCTAAGCAGTATACAAAGCAGTATCCTAAGCAGTATTCTAAGCAGTATTCTAAGCAGTATCCTGAACAGTATCCTAAGCAGTATTCTAAGCAGTATCCTGAGCAGTATCGCAACACCTCACCTCCGTGGAAAAAGGATACTGCAAATCCGCTGAGAGGATGTTACCGAGCAAACATTTAGACTTGTGCAGTTCCCTTCTCCTGAAAATAGACACAACTCAAGTAAACTGCCTTTTGGCAGAATGCTCGTTCTGTCGCTAAAATCCCCAAACATAATCACTCACTCCTGTTTTCTAATCAATCTGCTCACTTGTAATGTAATGTAGTGTAAATCTTCGAAAATTTCTCAGCGCCCACAAAAGCCACGTCAGGGAGACCAGCGTATCACCGGCGCTATATCAAATCAAGCCGCAATAGCCAAACTCCTCTGTTCGTTTCGGTGCCAGGTCAAAATCCGGGGAGGTCAAGCCGAGGAGACAGCATGCCTGATATAAGCATTATATGTTTTAGGCCTATTATAGGCCTACACAGTAATGTAACTAGATTCAATGTAATTTAATGTAATGTTTAACTGCAGGGTCGAGGTCATTTGCGGTCACCAAAAAACGTGTACATTCCAGTTACATTTACATGAATGTACTGTGCCTACTAGGGCCGATGACCTCGATCAGACCTTATCTTAAACCACAACGTCACTACACACATAATTATAAGTGTATTATATCGCCAAATTTAGGACAAGCCGTGGAGGTTTGCTAATTCCGTATAACTGTTCTGAGGGACCCCAGGCTCGCACGCGCTTATCATGACATCAACCTATGAAATCCGATTACAATTATTGGCATACAATGTTGAGGCCTATCTTGTGACCTAGAAGCTGAGCTCTGGGACCTTCGTACTTAATTTGTGGCCCTGATTGCATAGCTTCAGTCTTGACTCAGACACGATAACTTTGTTGTGACTTTTCTAAGTGGAGGGTCAGAAATTGTCACACCTGATAATTGATATTCCACTTGACGTGATTGGCCAGCGCAGGGATCGTTGTTTGAACTGCTAAATCCGATTGGGCAGCAGCTGAGACGATTAATGAGCCGAAGTTTCTGATTGGTTGGCAGGTGACTCGATATCTGTTTAATATGCAAAGATATTTTTATAAATATTGCGAAATAGTATTATCGATTTAATATTGCAAGAGTAGTCAGTTAGTAGTCAGTGTTAATATTACGACGCTCTCGGTCAGTTGGGACTTGCAGGCAACCATGTCCCGCGTGAGGAACAGCTCTTCCAGCAATCGCATGCCCTTCCTGTCCGGTCCTCTGGCGGCCGGGGGCATAGTCGCTTCGGGCATGCTGCTTCTACCTCCTCGGTTGATGAACGAGGTAGGGGGTCGCCTCCCCGATTGGCTGACACACAGCCGGACTCTTGTACCGGCAAAAGTACGGGCACCGCTGGCTGTGGTACCGGGACGTGTCTACCTTGTCGTCGCTGGGTTTGCGGCAGGGTACCTCGGGAGGAAATACGTCATTTGGTTGAGGTTATGGCTCATCCGACAGTTGCTGAAATACCAAGAATGGATGCAAAAAGCGACCTGGAAAACAAAGGTACGTTATTACGTCCTCACTATAATAGCTTCGTATAGGGCCTATATGTAGGCCTACATCTGAAATGAAAAAGTAACATTTTGTGTACGCTGACAGAGAAAGCCTCTATACATTAAGCTTAATATTACACAGCTCATAATTTCCTCTCCCTGTGACAAATAACCTGCTACACTGAGAGAAGTTGCATCGTTGCTTTGAGTTAATAGACAAACCTGATAATAATTACTAAACGACCCATTTAGATTTTAGAGACTAACATAAGTGAATGCAATTTAGTTGTAATTATATTCCTTGTACACGGCTGTTTTTGGCCGGCGTTAATTCACTGTAGCCGGTCCCCCATATGCAATTCCCTGCCTCCTCTTCTTCGCATCTCTCCTAGCGAGACTGTCTTTCGCTCTAAACTGAAAACACCTATTCCAGTCTATTTGTGGCTCGTCATGTCGCATCTCTCCTAGCGAAACTGTCTTTCGCTCTAAACTGAAAACACCTATTCCAGTCTATTTGTGGCTCTTCATGGTTACTCGGCTTTTACGGTGGGTATTGTCAAATTACAACTGTATTGTATTGTATATATCGGCGTTAAATAAATATCGGAAAGAGGGAAATATTATTATTTTTACTACTCCCACCAGATCGACAAAGAGGCTGTGACCGCAAATATCAGCCGATACGTGATTTCAAAGAGATGATCCAGCTAGTGTAAACTTCTAGGACAAAATCGTCCCGAGCTTATCACTCTACTGCACAAAATAACCGCAGAATGGCAGGTTAAGGTGCTCGGCCTGAAACACGGAGAGTACGGGTCAAGCCTCCACTCAATTTGCGGTCACTGTACTTAATTTGCTGCGAATAGGGGCTTATATAGGCCTCTTGTCTGCAGCTTGAGCCAAGGACAGTTTATTGATGAACTATATATAGGCTATATAAATATATTATAGCGATAAGCTCTATATTATGCTATTAATGTATAGATATCATATATATTATTTTGTAATATTATAATCATTATTGCATATATAAATACATACATGTATATATAGGCCTAATATGTACATGTATGACTATAAAATCCGTCATATTCGCATGACGTTAAGACCTACTTCTGCGGTGGGTCATGGCAGGTCATAATCGTTATGCCATTATGACGTCCTTTCGACACTTCATCGGATTCCTTCGACTGACTGGGTATCCTGGTCAGATCAGATCCGATGACACTGATATAATATCTAACCACGTTGAGACGGAAATCCTTCATTCCGCGGACTGAGGCCCAGCCTCTGACGTTACATTACCTAACTTATCTTGCCCCAAGTTACCTTTTCTTTTCCTTCTCTTAAACTTTACATTGCTTTGTCTTATCCTCTACGAAGCTTTTCACTAATCTTACCTAACCTTATCTCTCGTAAACTCATCTTATCTTATTCTCGGCAACGTCTGCAAAGCTGTCTTACTAAGTTAGCTACATACCTCAGTTAGGCACCATGAATTTTTCCCTAGCCATATAACCTTGCCTTTACTTGCCACAACTATACCTCTCTCGGAGTGATGAATTGCAGATGTTCGAGGAATTAGAATTCAATGGTGTGCTTCAAATAATATAATGCTATCGTAGTTGTCGATCGAAGGTCATTAGGAGTCAACGTAAATGGAAATCTACCTGTTCCGCGTCGTGGCTCGTTACGCTCAGCGGTGCAAGCAGAGTTCCTTGTCCCCCGTGCTCGGACTGCTATCCGACAGCGCCGCGCCTTCTCTGTGGCTGGCCCGGTGACCTGGAATGGGCTTCCGGTGGCACTGCATCTGACCTCAATAGGACACTTTGCTCAGTTCTTCTCTAGCCTTAAGACTGTCCTGTTTGACCGAGGTTGGGCTGGGAGCGCTCCTGAGTAGACTGTCTTGAAGGGCGCTATATAAAACTACTGTAATAATAATGTAGGTCTACACGTTTTTCTACGGCTACAGCCTTGACCTCACCCCGCTCGATTTACAATTAATTGACGTATGCCATAATTATGTTCGCAATCATTATCATAGGTCGCTTCCTATCTTCTTCTTCTTCAACAAGGCCAGTTTCTCTTTGATCTCTACTTCTGCTTATCTTTGTTTGGCAATCTGATAATTTCTGTCCATCCGTGTGGTATTGCTCTACTTTCGTATCTTATTTTCCTATCACGTAGGTCCTACAATTCGGGTGGTCTTCAAAGTCATCGACCTTGGCTGGCCTCTGCGTTTACACAATAACTACTTCTATTTGAAGTACTTGCCGTTGCTACTCTATGCTACTAAGCGTGCTTTGACTGTATACAGCTAAACGATGGCTTTGTTGTTGTGTGCTATATATAAACTACAATGTGCTGAAGGTCAAACTATAGTAAAGGTGAAGTCGCACAATAACTCCTCAACAGATCGGACTCTGCCCTGAGAGTTATAGCTCAGCAGTGTAACAGTTATAGCGAATATTTACTTTACATTACCTTGTCCAACCTGACCTCGTATTTTTCTGGACCTTCTTGTCCGCAGTGGTGTAGCGGCATGTTCTGTGTCTTGTAACCAGAGGGTCGCAGGTTCGAATCTGCCTCAAGCTACTGCATAGCGCTCTTTGACAAGTTGCTCACCCACAATTGTCTGTGAGGAAGGCAACGAGAAACAACTTCACTCATCCATCCCTTGGTGGCATATCGCGGGGGGCCTGATAGCGCATTGGATAACACGCTGGCATGGAGAGCGAGAGGTACCGAGTTCGAGTCCCGTAGGGCGGATTTGCTTTGTAGGGTGCTATTAGCGCCGTGTATTGCAGGCTGTCTGTTCTGTTAGTAGTTAAGATTTAAATTGCATAACATGTAAATGTACAGCGCAGTGCGTTTGTCAGGCGCATAATAAAGAAAAGATTATTATTATTATTATTATTATTATTATTATTATTATTATTATTATTATTATTATTATTATTATTATTATTATTATTATTTTTTATTATTATTATTATTATTATTATTATTATTATTATTATTGTAATTATTATAAAGAGCCATTGGCCTTCGGGCAGAGAACTCATCATCATCATCACCTTGACCCGCCTTACCTTGGCTTCCCTTGCCCTTGCCTTATTATGTCTGTACTTACCATAACTTGCCTTGCCTTACCTTGCCTTGCAGTATATTGCCTTGTCTTATATTGCCTTGTTTCGTCCTGACTTGCCATACTTGAGTGATTGTCGTGTGTGTTTGAGTTTAGATGTGGGCTGTTCTTCTGAAAGTCGTCCAAGGTCGAGGTCCGTACCAGACTTTCGAGTTTCAAAATTGTCTTCCGAAATTACCTCTTCCGGATCTCGACCGAACACTCGACAGGTAAATAGCACCTCATAATATGCATCATCATCATCATCATCATCATCATCATCATCATCATCATCATCATCATCATCATCATCATCATCATCATCATCATCATCATCATCATCATCATCATCATCATCATCATCATCATCATCATCATCATCATCATCACCTCTATCATCATCATCATCATCATCATCATCATCATCATCATCATCATCATCATCATCATCATCATCATCATCATCATCATCATCATCATCATCATCATCATCATCATCATCATCATCATCATCAGCAGCAGCAGCAGCAGCAGCAGCAGCATCATCATCTCATCATAATCATAATCATAATCATAATCATAATCATCATCATCATCATCATCATCATCATCACCACCACCACCACCATAATTACCATCTCCATCATTATTGTGCTCATTACAATCATCGTTGTCATCGTCATCATTTTCATTTTCGATAGTGGTTATCGCCATCATCATCATCGTCATCGTCATCATCTGCTTCGTCGTCTTAGTCATCATCGTCATCTGGCTTAGTGCTTCACACTTAATTTACTTTGGCAAATGCATCATCTGGGCGATTGATCTTTTCACTGATTGATTGATTAACAGAAGAAACACAAAATTATTGAGATGGTTGGTCTATGAAAACTCGTCTTGCAGAGAGCATCATTATATCTTTGCAGGTGGCTTGAAGTGAGCCAAGTGTTCGTTAGTGAATCGCAGTTCCAGCTCACCAAGGAAGTTGTGGAAGAGTTTCGAAACAATGAAGGACCAAAGCTCCAGTCCTTCCTTCGAGAGAGGTATGCACCACGATTTGCAAAGTTCCAAATTTGACCTCTCTCCATCTCGACGTCCAATTAAAGGCGTCGGTACATTGGACCATGGTTCCACTCAAAAAGCAGAGAAAAGGTTCTTTTCACCCCACTTCTAGTCCCAATTTCTTCGGATAGGCGCACGAACCAAATTTATCCGGATAAGCTTAGAAACGTAATTTCTCCAAATAGGTTTAGAAAATTAGACTAATCGACCGAATTTTCTTTTACCATATCGGCCGGCTGACAGATTGCTTTGAGAGTTTTTAAACCTGTTGTTTAAACACCGAGGATTGTCTTATTGCGGAATCTGATTCTAATCTAAGAACTTTTATAGCGCCATTATCTTGATGCCTCAATCACAATGCATCAGTCAATGATCGTTATAGCTGTGATTATGAAAACGGGGTATCCATGAAACGCGATGGTCTATCTTAAGAGGCCAGTTATTTATCATGCGACGCCTGAAATATAGTTTATTAAATATAAAGGAGACAGTCGTGTATCTATAAGATGATCGCCACACAGCCATAAAGCGTGTTAAGAAACCGTCAGCTTTCTATGACATGTGACTTGCTGTGTGGTATTCTGTAGGTATGAAAAGACAGACAACTGGCTGACCGACTATTGGCTGTTCGCCGCTTATCTCTCCTACCGAGAGCCTCTTATCTGTAAGTCAAATATCAATCAATCAAATATTCGTTTATTCAAAAAGCTAGTTGACAAAAGACGCAACTAGTCACACAGCGTCGTTAAAAAGTATTAGCATGTAGGCCTATGCATGCGTACGCATGCATGTACATACTTATGCATGTATGTATTCATGTATGTACGTTTGTATGTATACATGTATGCTTGTGTGTATGCATGCATGTATGAATGTATGCATGTATGTATGTATGTATGTATGTATGTATGTACGTATGTATGTATGTATGCATGTATGAATGTATGTATGCATGTATGTATGTATGTATGTATGTATGTATGTATGTATGTATGTATGTATGTATGTATGTACGTATGTATGTATGTACGTATGTATGTATGTATGTATGCACTATGCATGTATCATGTATGTATGCATGCATGTATGTATGTATGCATGTATGCATGCATTCATACAGTATATAATTATGTCTGCATCGTTGCTCCTTATTAAGTTAATTTATATCTGCATGCTGTTACATTTTTGCTACACTTTTTACACTTATGAATGAAACGCTATTATTGTTGCCATTTAACCTAATTTTCCTATTTATGCCTATTTATATAGTACAAAAGTAATTTAGTTAATTAAATGAGAGAAACGCTACATAACGGATTTATGAATAATTGACAGAACTATAATTTTGGTTGAGACTTAACTATCATTGTCTGCGATGAACTCTTACATCAGTTAGACTAACAATGTATGGCTTTCGATAGGTTCTGAAAAGATGCTATATAAACGTCTGTAGTTACACAGTGCATAGATATAATATGCTAAATGGTGAAGTATTCTGTTACATTTGACAGGTAATAGCAACTACTACACGACCAGTGTTCTGCCGGACTCCATTGTAACTGACCAGCTGGCCAGGGCGGCAACCGTCATCGCCAAAATCGCCGAGTCAGTATCTATAAGGGCAGATCAGCTTTTTTTAATCACGCTCAGCCTTCCCTCTCACGATCAAACGTTTTCTAGTCAATTGTAGTCTTACTATATAACCTCTACTTACCAAACTGTCTTTACGGCCAATCGTTAACCTATTGCCCTCTGCCTGAGGACGAAGTCACGCTTCGGGGAACGCGCTTTTTAACCGTTGGCCCAGTTGTTGGAACAGTCTGCCTCCGATAATTTTTTCAGCAGACTCAGTCGATATGCTAAAGGCCAATTACGTCGGCATGTGCATGATGGGATGGTCATATCTGCAAGGTTCCAGCACGCTGATTAGGTAATAGGTAGTGTGAAGATCTGGTTCACTGATAAAAGGCTTCTCTGTTTACGATTCTATTTCTCTACCTCTTGCTCTCTGTCTGTCTGTCTGTCTCTAACTCTCTCTGTGTCCCTGTGTCGAGTCTTTCAAGTCAAGACTCAAGATAGGCCTATATCTCTTTTCTAAGGCGTATCTCTGACTGATCGTTTGCTGATGTTTGTCAAGGCGCCCTTGTAACTGCATGTGCTGTGTTACGTCACCCCAGAAATTGTCGGCATTATTATTATTATTATTATTATTATTATTATTATTATTATTATTATTATTATTATTATTATTATTATTATTATTATTATTATTATTATTATTATTATTATTATTATTATTATTATTATTATTATTATTATTATTATTATTATTATTATTATTATGTTTAGACCAATTTTAGTTGCCTTACTGAAGTTTTACTCCTAGCTCCAATCTACAGTAACCGCTTGACGGTAAAGTATAGTAAGACTTCAAAAACTCTTACTAACTTACTGTGAGTAGTAAGAGTTACCCTAGTTATTAGCCTGAGTGTGAGGTGACGCGGAAATTAAAACGCAGCTATAGAGAAGTTCCTTCTGCTTTGTGTATGGTATATTAACAACATAGACAATTTTCGAGAAAACTTTACACGATCAACTCTCGAAGTCGGTTAGGTGTATTATCAGACAGTTGAGAGTAATATACATATGCATAATGGAAATAAAACAATCAAACTGTCTATTATCTAAGTTGTTAGACAATAGACAGTCAAATAGGCTATGCATAAAGAATAGAAACCCCATTGTCCTCACATCTTGAAATGCATTCTGTATTTACTTCGTTCAGATTCGAGAGACTGCTCAATCGCATGGAATATAAACCAATAATGATGCAAGATATCGTGCCAGTCTGCATGAACGGCTACAAGTATGTGGAGGCGCTATATGAATGCTCTGAATAATTGAATGCAAAATGTATCTATGTATGCATTGTATATATATATATATATATGCATGCATACAAACACACACATATAATACACGTACAGTAGGGGTATCCAATAATGATACATTGCAGAAACCACCCATTCCCTATTGTGTTGCCATTATTCTATTCATATATTGTCTATAAATATATTTTACAGAATTTTAAAATGTTATCCTGAGGTCCCTCAAAGTCCTCAAACATGGAGTACTTAAATTCACAGGACTGAAGGCTCCCATGCTATCTGAAAAAGAACGTCAGATGCAGATAAACTAGGTATACTAAAAAGTAGTCATGTCATTAGTGAGAAAGACTGCAAGGTGTTCTGAAATCACAACTTTAGAACATCGTAAGTAACGAGCAATTAGCATAATAGCTAACTAATAATTATTCTGCCGCTCTTTGTGTAATCGTCACTTAATTGAAACTTTTTGAATGTTGTGTAATGACAGCTACATCTTCAACATGACCCGCGTTCCTGGAGAGCACGTCGACACTCCTATGAAATATCCCAATCAACGCCACATCGTGGTTATACGGTAAATATTAGCCTATTTAAGATGGTTGCTTACTTATTAACCTACTCATTTTTAGTGTACCATTACTCACACTTCGGATTAAGAAAAGCAAGCAAGGGTAGATCTATATAATTATGTGAGTCGCGCAAAGGTCAACGAATGCAACAGACCGGCCTGCAATCAACCTCATTAAAAGTAATTGTATTAATTACGTAAGGTAATTGTATTAATTACGTAAAGTACGCCCTTATTTGCAGAGGGAAGCGATACCCAAGTCCAAAAACTGGGGAGGAGTATCAGAGGTTATTTTGGTCTGCCAGGGTGATACAAACTATAGTTTTGAAATGCGTAGGCCTACATGCTATGACAGAACTATAATTTTTGAAAATACGTACGTGCTTTGAAAGACCAAACATTTCAAAAAGGTCCTAATCATAATTATAAACTATAGTTTTATTAGCTAGTATGTAGTCTATAAAGTCAATATGGTCAGTGTTCTAAAGTCCTATACTTCCTGAAACAAAGCGCCAAATAAACATCTTATAAACTGGAAAAATACAAAAAGTAGTTGAACTAAAGTAAATCGTCAAATTAAAATAGGAGCGTGAAATACGGTTTTGTCCTCTGCAGGTTCTCTTTTTGTAGTCATCTGGATCAATATAATACATTTCCATGTAACTCAACGTCAGCGCCCTCTATCAAAACCGTGCTGACGCCTCTGGTTACGATTAAGCGAACTGGAAGTAGTGTGTACAATTAAGACGAGATTTCGTATTGTTAACCGCAATTATAGTAATCTCGAACTTTCTACAGCGCCCACAAAAGCGAAGGCGCTTAATCAAACAGAATCGATATGCAGAGGGTCAAGATCCAAAGGGTCAAGCAGATGAAAAAAAGCGCCTGACGGTCCTTCACAATAGTAAGCGAATGATCACTTAACGAAACTAACAAACGAATAGACCTACTTAATGACCTAACGTGCAGATAATAATTAGACTCTAACTTGAAATCTGAAACTGCGATTTCATTACAGAAACGGGTTGTACTTTCGATTGGATGTCGACGCTTCGGACAGAGCAGGAAACGCGTTGCCATTGACTGCGGAAGAACTGAAACTGCAACTGAAACGAATCTGCGACGAAGCGGATAGTAAGTTAGACACTCATATATATATATAAATTATATATATATATATACCGAAAGTCTTTCGGTGACACGGTGCATGGCCGAGCGGCAAACGTGTCGGTCTTCTACTGTATCTCTGTCGCTTCAAAGTTACATAGATTGCATTGTCGGACAGCTGTAACTCCGATTAAGCCATCATCCTGGATATGAGTTCCTCCTTAAATCCGATTCACATACAAATGACTTAATGATACACAGCGAAGCTGATTCTTGTGGGACTGTGGAGGAACACGCGTGTTCCAACCAAGCTATGGCCTGAGACAACAAAAGCGGTTGTGTCCTCTCCAACACATTTGCGTTCGTCGTTAATCTGTCGTTATTTAATTCAGAAAACGCTTTTTAACAATGTTACAGCAACTACAACAACGACAGCAATTGCGACAAAGGAGGTACTAGACAAATAATTATGTTCGATACGTGTTACTAAACGCGATTTAGACTTATAGACATGCATACAAGTGAATTACGATAAGGTTGACGACGATGACCTTGGCAGCCGTAGGCCTAAGACGTCGTTGAACACTGAAAACTATAGTGTTACTGCATGATGGAATGGCTACCCCCATCGCCGATAAATGTTTTATTCTGTTTGATTGAGTGTGAATCATTTGAATGTGGTACAGACTAACGGAATTTGTTGATTTCAGTGTTGACGCGGGATTTGCCAGTGGCAGCTCTAACTGCACAGAATCGAACCGTTTGGGCCAAGGTAGGCAGCAGTAACTCAGTCATGTAGCTAACGCAGGCATTAAAGCATGTTTCTTTTTAAATTTGTCCATTGTCCAAGAAGAAGGTCAATCATCTAGCGCATTCAGTGAGGCACTTGAAGTGCTAACGCCTTTATTTCTTGTCCTATAGCGTGAGTTCGTCTGGCCAGTATTATCACGCGCCAACTGATCCCGAGAACGACAGCATGCAGTCGATGCACTCCTTTTTGTAGCGGAGGCAGCTAGAAAACTACAAGACTGCATAATTATCATAAAATATTTTTCTGGCATTGCGGGGTTTGAACCCATGGCTGATACATGTAGTTCTGTCATTCCATTTATTTTTCTCTTGAAATTCAAACGCGTGTAACGGTGTAGGTCGATACGCATTTATGATACGTAGGCCAATAATTAATGTAATTATTAAAACTATAGCAGCAACTTAACTGTCACAACGAGAACCATTATGTATGTGTTTGTGCTCCTGTTCGATTTCTAGCAACGTTTACAGTTGGCGGAAAGGAACAAGGAGACGCTGGAAGCCATAGAGAAGTCAATGTTTGTGGCGGTTCTTGACGACAATTCGCCAAAGGTGAGAAAGGAATGGGAGAAGGAAGACTAGGAGGGGAAGAAATGGGAGGAGGAACAATAGAAGAAAATAATGAGAGGAGGAACAATAGGATGTAGGGAAGGAGGAGGGAAGTAATAGCAATAGGGGAAGAAATAGGAGGAATTTGCAAGCCGAATTGAAGAGGAAAAACTTGTATGTATGTAACTATGTATGTATCACCATCATCATCAATATCATCATCAAAACACATTCACTTCATCGTGCTCATTTTAATATTTGTTTATTCAATTCAAACTGACGAATTGCAGTATGATTACACGAAATAATAGGAACACATGAAAACAAGTTAAACAAGAACGATTTTATAACTGTATAGCAGCCTGTTAGGCGCCGATCCGTCCTACTGCTGCTCATTTTATCATCGTCCCTAGGGAGTGGAAGGCTGAGTCAACCTACTGGGGCTAGCGGGTATCGAATTCGCATCCTTCTTTTCTTCGTGCCTCTATGTCACCATTCACCCATCACTCTACCCCAGAGCAGAATCTGCAAGCTGTTCTTGCTGCGATGATGGAGTCTGTTTAAAGAGTGACTCCATGGAAAGGCAATCGGCTATGCCCACATCTAAATTTGAGGACCAAACTTAGGTTGAAATGTTGCAGCTTACTCGAGGCTGACACTGAATTTGTCCATTGGTGCGAGTGAGTTAATTAATTCAAAGAATCAAAATTACAATCGAGCAGTGTAATCTAAATGGCCTATGAATAAATGAGAAATAGAGCCTATACTATATCTCTTTATGCAAATTTATTTTAAGGGCATACCATAGAAACAGTTCGACTGTGGGAGCCATTTGGTTTTTCATTTGGATGACATGTTATATAAAATGAGAAACTAAGAAGGTCCTTAAAAAGGAAAATTTTTATGCTTACAAAAATCACCATAAAGTCGAATTGGAAAAGTTAATCGTAGCCTTAATAGCCCTACTTGCCCACTAGGTCCTGCTCTTTGTAAACTTTTGGCTGTGTCACTGTAAAGAGGTGCCATACAAATGATCTGTCTGCATATGATTACTTATTTAACAGGATGCAGATGATACGATTAAGATTCTTATGACCGGAAAAGGATATGATCGGTGAGTCAGTTAATTCTTTGTGCCTGTCTGTTCTGCTTTATGTGTCCTGAAAATTAATGTTTTCTTCCCAATCATCATGCTCATAATTGATTGATTTGTTTATTTATTAAGTCAGCGAGTCTGTGCGTGCATGAATTAGTCATTCATTCATTCATTCATTCATTCATTCAATCAGTCATTCAATCAGTCAGACAGTCAGTCAGCCAGTCAGTTTTGCAGAGTCAGATATTCATTCAGACAGTCGCTCAGCCTACAGTTTTATCATGTGATTTTAGTGCACTTGCTTAGTAGGCACAATGTGATACTCGCCTTAACCAGTTTCTGGACCACTCAATGGCGTGAGCTCTCTAAAATTAAATGGAATCCCCATGACCGGGATACCTCTGGATCTGCCTATTCTTACAATTGTTTCGTTTTTTATGCAGGTGGTTTGACAAGGGTTTCCACTTAGTCTCCTTTACCAACGCCCACTGCGGTTCCAACATTGAGCACAGTGTGTTAGACGCCATGGTAAGTCTCAAACTTTGAGTAAGTCTCAAACTTTGAGTAAGTCTCAAACTTTGAACAAGACATGAAGATAAACGGTATATAGCTAATAAAACTGAAATTTTTCGCTAGATTTTCCGCTCACTCACTATTTATCAATAAATTTATTATTTACATATTTATTCATGTTTGCTTGATGGTCTTCTTAGTTTCAAAGAATAGATTGTAAATCGACGGTCAACCAGACTTACAAAAGAAAAATTATTTTCTGTACCCAAGTTTCTGTTTAATCGTTTCAAAAACAGATTTTCAATGATTTGCAGCAAGCAAATTGTTGTAGTATAGGCCTATAACAAAATAATAAGTAAGACGAATCACAAATTACTTTGCTGACGAAATATTAAAAAGGGTTGAGCAATAAAAAGTGATTCAGTCGTGTAATTAATAAGCCTACGCTAATAAAATGTTCACCACAATAGAATTGTATGCTATGTATGTCTGTATTTTGTATCCGTTCATGTATGTATGCATGTAGACATATATGTATGTATGTATGTAGCCTATGTATGTATGTACGTACGTAGGTATGCATGCATGTATGTATGTTTGTATTTATGCATGCATGTATGTATGTAGGCCTATGTATCAGGACACTTACTATAGCGCATTTGCAAGTACCTCACAAAAGCGTTGAACGATTGTGTTCGAAGTTACCAAAACGATTTAATTTTAATGAGGTAGTTTCTTGAAACAGAAAACCGTAATGTGAATTGACAAAATGATGATATCATACGGTGACGTTTCAGATTTTCGTAACGATGAATGAATACTTCATGGACGAGCGTTACGAAAATGGTGACGTAGTTCGAGATCTCGCGAGACCTCCAAGGTCTTTGCCTAGACCACAGAGGTCAGTAGAGGCAAAAATAATCGATGTTAGCTGTTGCCTAGGATTGAGACTCATCGGAAAGACAGTAACATAACATAATGTAACATAACCTAGCATAACGTAAGATAACATAACAGGTTTTAAGTGAATCATATCTTATAACCAATGCATCTTATTAGGAATTTCTCCTCTATAGTTTAGTCAGAGGAACTTAACAATCCTATATCTGAGCTGTCCAATTAGTCTACAACTCTTGCAGGAACAGTTTCTGGCCTAACCTTTCTCTCAAATTAATTTTTCCCTGACCTCGAGTCGTACTACGCTGCCAACCCTAACAGGTTTCAATCAATTCTTCTTCACTTATTCTTTTCAGTGTTCACACCGTTTCAGCCACACTTCATAGCGCCCTTATAACCCACATCGGATTGGTAACTTTTCTGTGCACTTTCTCTGGCTCTTGTCCTATGTCCTGTTTCAGGTATTGGTTCTATGACATGGAAACAGATGTGTCTTTGTCTCTGCTACCTGTTGTCCTATTCATCAAACCTAAGGTTGAGTTAGTCCATTGTTGCATCAGCACATTGCTTGAGTGTTTTGCTTTCTTGGCATAATCGCTTCCAAACATCTTTATTCCTAACTCAATTTCAATATCATACTACTACTACTGCCGCAAAAATAATTGCAAAATAATTAATTTTTTTCTACCGTATAGGTTGGTCTGGAAGTTGGATGGAATGGAGGATGCGATTGCGGGTGCCGTTAAAACCATCCAAGATATTGTGAGTCGCAACAATTCCGTATAAAAATTGGTGAATGATGCTGCGAGTAAATCACATTTTTTATTTCAAGCAGTTTTAAATAATGTCTATATTGAGATACTCTGATTGGCCAGCTGAAATTGATACGACTGAATATTTTAAAACCAACAATAAAAATAGTAGTTTCTGCAATCTGCATCTGTAATCAGTAACATAGTAGTGGTGGTGGTGATGGTGCTAGTGATGGTAGTGGAGCCCAAGATACACTCTACAGTTAGGTGAGAACAGCCGACAGAAATTCGGAACAAACAGAATAGGGCACAGTATTTTAACGGGTTTGGACTACTGGGACAAATGTTGTTTTACTTTCAATGTTGTTGGAAACTAACATTGAAAGTAGAGTAAGCTTATTAAATTGGACAAATCACCAAAACTACTGGGACAAATCCTAAAACTACTGGGGTAAATCCTAAAACTACAGGGACATTTGTCCCAGTAGTTACACAGTTAAAATATGCATTGCCTACTGTAACAGATCATAATTATATTGGCCTGCAGTTGGTAAAATGGAAGACCATTTGGATTTGGCGTGGCTGTCTGCAGTGTGATGAATATGGCAGACTGTTCCTAGGATCGCTGTGATTTATTCTCATGTTTCTGATTGTTAGACGAATCATTATTAAAGAGACCTGTTACTTCGTGAACAAAATAATAGTAGGCCTATATTCTGGATGATCATCTTACGTTTTAGTCGGATGACATTGACCTGCATGTACTCATTTGCAAATACGGAAAAGGTTTCATGAAGAAATGCCGCCTCAGCCCAGACGGTTATATACAGGTACAGTCGCAACATTTGCAAGATCAAGCACCGTAATAGCTCTATAATATTCTTACACAAGCAGAGTAATATAATTATATAATTTATATAGCGCTCCTTTAAGATGTCTAGTCATAGAAACTGCCACCTCAGACGCTATTTTTCTTCTCTTAACTTGAGTGCATGGTGGTCTAGTGGCTATGGCGCTGGGCTGCCAGCTCAAAGTACGGTGTTCAAGTCGCCGCCAAAACAGAGATATTTCAAGAGTTCTGTTCTTGAGCTATAAATGAGTAGGCCTACATCCAGAATACACTGTCGTTGGGAAACCAAGGTTCGATGGACTGGCCACCCACTCACCCATTCACTTGGTTTGCAGTAACCATACACGTGGCTATAATACATCTTCCCAGAAAGAGTGTGAGACGATTCACCCTGGATCGTCGTGGTCGAACGAGTGGGTGAAGAGCATGGACGACCCGGAAGCCAGCGCAGAAGAGAGGAAGACGCTGCTGAAGAAGGCCATCAACCATCAGACGCAGTTCCGCATCGATGCAACCGGCGGCAAAGGATGCGATCAACACCTGCTCGGGTTGCTCTGCGCCTCCAGGGAACTCGGCGCTAGAAGTGGTGTTGCGACGTCTAATCAGAAGGCAGTACCTCCCCTCAGACATTCTAACCATAGAGCAAAAAATTAATGCCTAAACGCGGACTATCGCCTATTCTCAGCTGTGCAGAGAAACCAAGGACATGTCTTACATGACATGCTCCAGCCCAAAAGACATGCTGGACATGGTATACGCCCTCGCGCTCACGATCGAGAAATACCTTCGGCAGACTGTCTCTCCCTAAAAACCTTTATAATTATTTGGACGATTTATCAAAGATAAATAACATTTATCAAATATAAATAACATGAAATCAAACAATTTTTAGATCACATAAATAGCCAAACTGCGGTTTGCAATTATTCCTACAATAAAGAATATTCTATTCTATTCTATCTCTGGGTTGGCCGATGGAGATGTGACAATGGTAGGCCTAGCCATGTAGCCCTGTAGGTCTAATGTTGCAGTATGTTTTGTAGATGACGCTTCTGTTGGCCTACAGTCGACTTCACAAGGAAACGCCAAAGACCTACGAGCCAGCCAGCTGCCGGTGAGTAACTGAGAGCGTCGAAACATTTTCACTGTAAAATATGAAACAAGTGTCCACAAATAAAATAAT
Source organism: Aporrectodea caliginosa (assembly GCA_020284085.1). Taxonomy (NCBI): domain Eukaryota; kingdom Metazoa; phylum Annelida; class Clitellata; order Crassiclitellata; family Lumbricidae; genus Aporrectodea; species Aporrectodea caliginosa. Next base: position 152,193 of record JACEVL010000482.1, on the reverse strand, counting down.
AATAATAATAATAATAATAATAATAATAATAATAAAAATAATATAATAATAATAATAATAATAATAATAATAATAATATCTTTTCTTTAATTAAGCGCCTGACAAACGCACTGCGCTGTACATTTACATGTTATGACAATTAACAATTCACAAGAACACAAATTACAAAAGACATAAATCTTAATTACTAACAGAACAGACAGCCTGCAATACACGGCGCTAATAGCAGCCTACAAAGCATGTCCGCTCTATGGGTTTCAAACTCGGTACCTCTCGCTCTCTATGCCAGTATGTTATCTAGTGTGTTAAAACAAGCAGCTGCATAAAGCCCACCATGGTGCGCAACAATAAGAGCGCCGATTATGAACTTGGCCAACTGTCGGCAAAACAGTGAAAGCCAATGATGTAATTGGAAAGTAATGTCTTTCGTTTGCTTAAATCGAATCGTTCTCCAACGAAACGTCTTTCTAAAATAAACCATAGGCGCTGGGTTAAAGGATTCGTCTTCTAACGCGGAGGGTACGGGTTCGAGCCTCCCATCTGAGACCATTACTGTGTAGGGACCTTGAGCAAGCTCTTAGCTCACAATTGCTCAGCGCCATCAGTTGATACTTGGTCGTTAGTTAGTGGCGCTTAATAAATTCATAAGAATACACAGACCTCAACGAGAAACGCATCTGAGGATGATGAAAAATTTATGTGTTAAATAACCTTACTTTGAGTTTGAATACATCATCGTAACGTGGCGCCGCCGCCTATAATTGTAGTACGGCTTTTGCCGTACCACTTTTTAAGGTGGTACGGCAACAGCATATAATATTATTTGCCGTACCACTTGTTGTCTGCCGAAAACCTAGAAAATACTTAAAATCCATCTAAACGTGTAGGCCTATTTTAGATTACTAAAAATGGCACGAAACACTGTCAATATAAGCTTATGCAAAAAGCGCGAACTTCCTCATTTATTTTAATGTAGGCCCTATAGGCGTATACAACTATACATGTATGTGGATCATAGTGGATGGGTGGATTATTCTACAGGTTATACGCCCTGGGGCGAACGGAGACGATTCACCCTGGATCGTCGTGGTCGAACGAGTGGGTGAAGAGCATGGATGATCCGGAAGCCAGCGCAGAAGAGAGGAAGACGCTGCTGAAGAAGGCCATCAACCATCAGACGCAGTTCCGCATCGATGCAACCGGCGGCAAAGGATGCGATCGACACCTGCTCGGGTTGCTCTGCGCCTCCAGGGAACTCGGCATGGACCTCCCGAAGATATTCAGAGACGAGGTATGGCCATGCAGTGGGGTGAATGAACGGAACCTGCGCTCCATCCAGTCATTAGTGATGGCTGGATGAAGCGCGGGTTGGTCTAGTGGTGGAACGGACGTATGAATGGGTGGTTGGATAGGTGGATGCGGCTGTGGTTAGGATGCAGACCTATTAATGTAAGAATGGATTGATTGATATGCTCGTAACTTGATGGATGGGTGGATGAATAGTCACAGCGTAAGCTTAGTATAAAATCAGTTCCCAAGCCCTATAATTTCTTATGATTTTATTAACCATTTACCTTTTTTTCGAGATATTTTGTTTCCCCGTTTGTGGCCCCATTTGCTTGATATGAAAGCGCTAGTCTCATGTATTCAGGTTAATTTTTCAATTTCACACACTGTCGCGTTCTTTCCCTTCGGGTTTCCACCATTTCAGCTTCATTAACCCTAAGGTAACTACCGTCTGTTAATGCATGCCATCTGCTGACCTATGTCAACTGTAGACCTATGTCATCTGCTGACCTATGTCACTTGTTTTACCTATGTCATCTGCTGACCTATGTCATTTGCTGACCTAAGTCATCTGTTGGCCTACGTCATCTGCTGACCTATGTCATTTGCTGACCTAAGTCATCTGTTGGCCTATGTAATCTGCTGACCTATGTCATCTGATCAATGTCATCTTTTGACCTATGTCATCTGCTGACCTATGCCACCTGTTGACCTATGTCATCTGCTGACCTATGTCATCTGCTGACCTATGTCATCTGCTGACCTATGTCATCTGCTGACCAATGTCATCTGCTGACCAATGCCATCTGTTGACCTATGTCATCTGTTGACCAATATCTATCTTTTGACCAAAGTCATATGTTGGCATGTCATCTACAGGCATGGACGAAGCCATTCAAGCTATCGACATCTCAGACGCCGAATCGAGTCTATGAAACTGTGGGTCCCAATGATCTCGTCTACCCGCTGTGCAACGGGGGCTTTGGCCCCAGCTGTCGCGACGGATACGGAATCAGTTACATCATCTACGGTGACACAATGCGTAAGTAATTGTAGTCGTAACCATTGGCATAAATCACGGGCAGTGGCGTAACGAAGGGTTTCAGTGTCCAGGGGCAAGCTTTGATGACTGCGCCCCCTTATAATTTCCTTGTTGACTTTTAATCGTTTTGGTTTTTGTCATAGTACTGTGTACCACTGAAAGCAAATTTTGCGCCCCTTGTGCTACGCCCGGGGGCGGTTGCCCCTCTGCCCCCCTTTGTTACGCCACTGATCACTGCGCTTGGCTTTTGAGTGGCGCTTTAGAAATTGGAGAAAGGTTTTCGATTACGAAGTTAGATACATCGGAGATTTTTTTATTGGGGACCCAAAATGATATGGCGTTTTTCACGAGTCGTCAAAATTCTCCGCTCTAATCTCAGCAGGAAACTTTCATCTAGACCTGCTTAGAATTCGTTGGTTGGGATCTCCGTGTGTTCGGGAGCCTGTCAGTGGTGCATGTTCAAATTTTATGAGAACTGTTTGCTTATTGACAAACACTTTTTTCTTTGTGAACTTGAACACCATTTAGGCTAACGAGCGCTAACAGCGCTTCCTCGCAGGACTTACAGAAGACGTTATATTAAATGTGCAGGTGCTTGCGTACATGTACTTAGGGCCTACTTATATAGCGCATTCCATAATCACAATCCATCACACAGAACCATACGATCCCGAATCTAATCTTTTGACTTCTATGGCACTCTCGATTAGAATGAACGTGACAGCGGTGGTCACTTAAATTGAAACCATAATCCGATTTGGGATGGAGAACTATAATAATTATTAGACTTCAAGCTGTTGGAAATTTAAATCTGTGTCGTTTATAGTTAAAATATCAATCGCTAGTGGGAGCAGCTATAAACGAGGGCATCAGTATCGACTGCTCTGAATCCATCACTGTCTGTAGGCATACTCTGGAAGACTGGAAGTGCCAGTCAAAAGCTTGGAGAAAAGAGGAGGTCTATGCTAATCATCTTTGTTATGACACAGTGTCCTTAAACAGCAGTTAACAGATGGCTTTGAAACCCGGTTAATTTAATAGTGAGAGCATCAATCGCACAGATTGCGAAGCTGTAAAGATATTAACGAATCGCTGATTTCTGTTCTTTGTAGTGAACATATCAATCGCTAGCTGGCGTCGTTGTAAAGAAACGGATTCGGTGAAGCTGGCCAACGAGATCGACCGAGCAATGGACGACTTAAAGAAGCTGCATAGCAGCAGCTAAAACGACGATCATCAATGACTAGTACCCGACGGACTCCACCTTAGCATCTCCTTGTCTCCTTCTCTCTCTGTTCCTCTGGCAACTGGACTTGGAACTCCACTTCTTTTTTTTATCTCTTGGCAACCCCTCTGATATGACGCAGCGCTCGTGAATAGGCTGGTGTCATGTGCTTAGCATGAAAGCAATGGTTTAGACATTTAAACGTTACGATTAGATCCCATCCATTTCACAGTTCTGCAGATGAAAATAATTAAATGACTGGTCATTATAATGGGATTTACTAAAACATGAACGATTTTCACACTAAATACACAGCTCCGGATTTTTTTATTCCAATATCGTTTTCTGCCATTTTGTTTTCTTCGTTATACATGATTGTACCTAATTAAATCGGGAGATTTCTTTAGCACAGTTATGGCAGGTTATGGAATGGTTTAAATTTATGCAGCAAATGATCCCAAGACAGATGGTGCTATGCAATTACTGTTGTAAGGAAGGCATACATATGTATTTGAAAGGCATGATGTTAAATTCTTATACTGGCCACACAATAACTAATTGTCTATTCTGAAGCAATTTGAAGTAGTATTTGATTTGTGCAAACTATGCAGTTGGGAGTGACAATACGCAAAGAAAAGCTATCCCAACAGGCTTTAAACGTAGCACAGAGGTCATCAGGGGTCATGTTTGGATGTACCCTGATGAGAAACAGAACCTAGGCAACAAACTGAACTCAGGTCAACAATGTAGTACTTTTCATTTCAATCTTGAAAACGTAGTTGGCTTCGGAAACAAAAAACTGATAAGAACACTGTCTGTGACTTCACCAGTCAAAATAAAATCCAAGTCAACAGAGACTCAAAATGAGAGAACAAAAAATAGCCATGGAAACCAAAAGATTAAAGTTTCCATGAATACCAAATTAGCATATACTGTAGCCAGCCTACAGAAACAAACCTGCTATTATTCATACACCCACTTCACCTACAGCAACAGTAATGAATCATTAAATCAAATTAATTGTGCTTGAAGGATCAGCCGACTGACATAGAAACCTATTATTTGGCAAGTCAGACACACACAGGCATTACAGCATTAGTATATATTCATGACATGGCGTCACATCCAAGCATAGCGTTTGAGGAGCATGCTAAACGTTCTAAGAAAATTAGATGGAGTCTCTACAATTCCTTGGCTGAAAATGTAAAATATCAAATGAAAGAATTAGATTTCCAAAAGATGCCTAAATACAACATTTACAAAAATAGGAGACACGACTTCCTCTTGTCTTAGATTATTTTTCATGAATTATACATACAACAGTTCAACCACTGGACAACAGTACTTTAGTTTGAGCTGCTCAAAAATAACTTCCAATTCTACACAATACACTGGGTATCAAAATCTAGATATACCTACATATCAACACCAAACAACTGACATGCTAATTCTCAACACATATAATGATAATCACACATTATGCATAAATTTTCAATTACTCCAGAATTTTCTATCACAAATTACATACTTGTCAATTGGTGACCAGACACTTTGGTCATAACAGACTGTAAATGCGTCTCAAAGTACACACACTCACGCTACAAGCAGTTTTATAATTACAATTTATTTATCAATTTATAATCACACTACTAGTAAAATTTCAATTGCAGCAGTCCCCTTTCTTAGTTTCACAATCTGAATGCACCTACCGGGTAATCTAGCATAAAATGGCCACACTGTACTGTGCAGTCAGTGGTGCCTCTACAACTAGTTACGCATGTAGCACGTGGCTTCAAACTGAGACCTTTCCACAACTCTGCTCCAGCCCAACATTATCGGCCACTTCACATTTAATCAGCTAGTTGAATCGGTCATGAACTGAAGAGCATTGTTCCTGGTCAATGGTCTTTCTTTGAAAGCCTAGTACCACCAATGTGTACTATCAACACTCAACAGAATGGTTTAAGAATGATTCATTCACAAGCTTAAAAAACAAGTACAAAACTGTTACATTCTAAGTTATGCACATGTAGATTACTGTTTTCCCTTCAGCTTCAGTTCTCGCTTTCGCAGAGCCTCCCGTTTCTTTTGCTCGATTTCTGCAGCTGAATATTTCTGACTCTGGCCACCTGTTGTCTGATTCTGGGAACTTCTTCCAAACCTGTTACGGTCCGTCCCACAAGGCACCATGATGGAGTCACTGCTGAGTGACTTTACATTCAAGCGAGTGACAGAGGAGATGAAAGAGCGTTCCTTCATCTCACTTGACCTTACAAAAGACTGAACAGATGATGTCATATTACGTGAATTTGTGCTCACATTTCCGGTTTTAACAGGGTTTACAGCACCAGTTTTACTTGGAGATGAATTCCCTTTTGTTGGAATGGACTTGGAAGCATTTCCTGTTGCACAGGGTGTGGACACTTTGTTTTTAATTTGAGTGTTTTTGCTTTCACTAAGTGGAACCCGAAGAGCATTTCGTTGGATGGTTGAAAAAGTGTTGAAACTCGCAACACGCCCGAAGTTCGTAGTTTTCTCAGCAGTAACATAATTTTGGCATGTATTTGCGGTCGCTGATGTAGAGGATCCTTTGGAGAATCTTGACGACATATTAGTTGTGGCCACAGTAACTGAAAGCGCACCAGCTACAGGTTCGATCGACTGAGTCACTTGTGCTGCAACAGTATAAAAATGTCACTGTTATTATTTATATCAAATGAATTCAATCAATCTGTTTAGACCAAATTTGAATCGATTAAGACTAAACCATCAAGTGAACCATTTCAATTGATTAAGGTCAAATAAAACAAATTCAACCCATGAAGTAAGACTAGTAAAACTCCAGCTGTAGATTCCATTAATATGCCATCGAGTGCTCTAAACAATGTTCTTTCAAAAGACCAAAGTTGAAATTACAGCAAAATATACCAGTTTCATACGAATAATCAGTTCATATAATTTCCAAGGCAAATGATCAACTTCCAAATTCATTACCCTTAAAATTATTAACTGATGTTGTACGCAAACAGGATAGCAGGTGTGGGTATGTATCTAGAAGCTATTATGCCGCTAATTTAGTTCTCTTCAAATGATTAGTCACTCTTGAAGTTGTGTCATACCAAATATTTTGATCAAATTACAATTTAAGGTATTAATAAAAGTGCTGTCTAGGCTTACCTAAACGAAATTAGTCATTACGAATAGAAATTTCACACGCAAAAAGTTTAACAGTACAGAAAGTGTTCACATTAAAATCGTAACCAGTCACTTACATTCAACTGTATCCAATAAGGCCATCAATTGTTGCTCAGTGAGGCCGTCATCACTGATATCATCACCAAACATATCCGATACATCAGGTTCATCTTTGATTCCTAAATGAAAGTAAACTTATATGTTATCCTGTTATTGAATTTAAACCAGCAGAATTCTGATCTTCTATGCAAAACTTCTCATATTTAAAAAGTCCCTTCACATTTGTTGGATTGGTTAAATTTAGATTTTCAAATTCAGATCCGTTACTGCTCACCAATAAACATCAAACAGAACAGTTCCAGTCAGTCACAGGCATTGATGTTAATGAACAAATCCAAAAAGAACAAACATTCTGCCATCAGGGTCATCCTAATTACATCTTTGAAGGCAGAGGGTGAATTCATTCTACTAAATCAAATCAAATGAATTAACTCTAGTACAGAAATGCAAAAAAATAATGGTGCTTGTGCAAACGACTTTGTAGACTTAAATTAACAGATATGATTTTTCGGATTTATTGCACAAAACTGCCTAATGGTAGTGACAGTAGCGCGTTTACGATACTTGTTTAACAATCACATCTGATGATCATGTATCTTTGTATTCTTATGGAAAGAATGGTTACACATGCAGACAACAAAATACTTTAAAATCCAAGATAGCTGAGACCAAAAGAAGACAGTAACAATAATAGTAATAACATTCCTCTCTTATGATGTTACCTTCATGCCTCGAAGCAAAGATTATGCTGTGAGCCTAGGCACTCATTTAAACCTCACCAGACAATACTAAATAGTAGGGTTTAACCCGGTTTATCATAATAATAATCAAATTGCAGCACATTTTCCAAAATCTAATATTTAAATTCTTCAGGATCCTTCTAAGAAACTAAGAAATAGTAACAATTCACACGAAAGGTAGATGCAAAGTGAACATACCAGTAAATTTGCAAGCATTTTCATCATGCCTTGACTTAGTTGAGCCAACAATTTCAGATTCATTGCCAAGTGAATGGCAACCCTTGTCAACTGGCAACTTATTATCGACTTGCGAGTCTAGGAAGAAATCTGGTTCAGCAATAGTTGCCAGCAATTCGTCCGTTAAGCTTGTGTCACCTGGTAACTCTTTATTTTCCAGAGAACCTGCTTTTTCCACTACACATCGGTTAATTGGTGGAGGTGGAAATAACGGCTTGTATAATGAAACAGGAGGTAGCTCTGATCGAACTGATGTCCTTGACGTCTTACCATCCTCTAGTGCAAACGTATATCTTCCCGATTTCTTAACACCGAGCTCAGGCATGTTGGCCACTTTGCTCTTTCGCTTGGTACACTGGGGACTACTTGAACGAGAATTCTCCGAGTGGGGAATTGCTGGGCAAATGTTTGTTGTTGCTTGAGTTGCTTCAAGGACGGCTTCACTCAAGAAGAATTCATCGTCTGTCCAATTATCATTTTCAGCAGTTGATGAATCCAGTTGGGCTATCACTGCAACGACGTCTTTTTTGGTGATGTGGTTGACCGTCGACAAGGAGTTGTCTTTGGTGGAATGTTGACTTCGAGACTCTAACGATGAGGACAACACAGCAGCTACGTGGCCAACCGTTATTCCATTTCGGATCTCGGTTGACTCGTTGATGACGAGGTCAATTCTCACAGGACTGAAACAACAAACATGAATTTAATAATGACATCAGGTCATGACAATCATTTCAGTCCAAATGGCTGACAAATGCATCTTTAAAAAGAGCGCATGTTGATTATGAATTTTCATTTGGTAAAGTTGTGGCTCAGATATCCCATTTTAGTAATTCTGAGTGATGGTTCGATACTGAAAATTATGCTTCTGACAACAGAAAACGTAAGGATGATAAATAACGTACTCGGAAATGTCAGACGCTGTTTGGTTTTTAAGGTCTTTGTTGTGGCAGGAGGATATTGCATTGATGACATGTTGCATAACATCATCTTTGCTTGGCTTCGAATTCATTCTTCTCTGCACGTTCTTCTCTCTGCCGCTACACACAGAAACAAAAAGTTAAAGGCTTTGAACTCCTGTCTTGAGTATTATTCCAAACAAAATTGATTCTAAGTTAACACTTATGGATGTGGCCAAGATAAGCGGCAGAAACACGACCATAGCGTTCAATTTAGACAGGAATGAAATCTTAACAGTGCATTTGAACACCACGGTAAATAATAACAGTAACTGCAACACACTTGTCAACAAGCCTCTGTAAAAACCTTGTTTCTGAGATTCATGAGGCTAAGTGGGCGCCAAATGGCATGGTACTCTATGGACAGTGAGCCATCCAAGTACTAACCCAGCTCAATGCTGCTTAATTTCACTGCAGCTGATTGTGTTGTAGTATCACATACACCAAGTGACCACCTTAGGTAAGGTAATGGGTCAATTTATTACAAGGTTGTGTCATCAACGACAGCCATCAGAGTTGGGTCAAGCATTTTTTAGGAGAATTGCAAGACAATGCTGGTAATAACTGTCTTCTGAAGTGACCAAACCAGGAAAATAACACATGACAAAAATGCAAGCACAGAAGATTTGATGCAGAAGTGCAAAGAAGCATAATGCTTAAACATGCAAAAACCCTTACCCTTGGTGTCTCACAGGGGTAGACATCAACTGGGAATTTAAGGGGCTCCTGTATCGGATCTGAATCAGTGGGGAGCATGACGGAGGAGTAACCTGAAACCAACAAAATCAAATGAGATCATCCACTGAAAAATCACTGCTTCTAATCTAATCTAATCTACCGGTAATGACTTCAACAGCGCTGATAATATAACGCATGAAACAGCAACAGCTGGTCACTTCAAGTGAAATCGTAGTCAGTCATGACTCATTAGAGAAGCCATGTCAACATCTGACAAATTAGACAAACCAGCAGACAAGTCATGTAGGCCTAAGCAAGCTGAAACAGATGAATTATAAGTTTACTTCTTAATGACAGAGAACTGACAAAACATACAAAACTGGGTGGCAAATTCCAAAGCTTTAGACCTGCCACTGAAAACTGCCTGAGGCCCTACAGTGTTTTGGTATGAGCCACAGTAAGAGCCAAGGAATCTGCTGATAGACTGCAATATCTGACAGTAAGGAGTGCAGACTTATAAAACTGCCTAAGAAAGCTCAATGAAGTATTATGGTGAGGTCACAACATAAAGCGAACCTAATGCTTGGATCCGTCTTCTGGTCTGTGTTATATTACAATTCATGTAATACAATTAAGCACCACGGTTTCATATATTCTAAAAGCACCACTTTCTAATTCCAAGGCATCAGGAGACTTACCAAAGGCAGCAACGAGCTTATTCCACTATCACTGTTCTGAAGCGTGCTAGAGCTAGATGGAAACTAAAATCTATATTGTTTCAGTTACAAGGAGCTAAATATTAAGTGTTTACACACAACATTAACACTTTAACGATGAGCATGTACTAGAAGTGACTGGGAAACCAATGTAGCTCGTCGTTAAAGTGTTAATACATGCACAAATTTACAAAACAAACTGAAACGTTTTTTCACAGACTCCTGATGCAAGCAGCATAAATATACTAGTGCAACTTAACACTCACAACTCGACTGAATTACACGTTTTTCTGTTGTCAAGTCCCACAACACACATGATTTCGGAAAGAAAGGAATCCTGCTCTACCTCATTGCTGTCTGTTGGTGATAAATTTGGCAACAGATCGGCCGTCGACTTCACTCTCGACTGCCGCCCTAAAGCAATACAAAAACCAAAAGAAATATTCCTGTTAAGACTGATCATTGTGAGGTGTCTAAAGCGAACTATGTAAATGTACATATTTAGGCACTTTTCTGGTGCACTTACATGACCTAGCCGGTGAATAAGCTGGTATTCCTGATGTGGCTTTTGTGTGGCGCTAACAAATTTAAAAGATTTACATTTATGTCAAATGTCTAGATACTTACATAAATACACACATATAAACATGCATGCACAACATTGCATATATATAAGCAACAGTCCACAGAGGTGCAGTAGCTTGGCTTTAATGATCTCTTAGCTAGTATGAACACGACAACGTTTAGCTAAGTATAAACGTGACAATGCAAGAGCATTCCAACAGCAGGATAACACTTTAATACAAGTCTGTCAATATCAAGTGACTCCTCTCCTCCAATGCATACAACTGTGTGCTCTGGTTTCAATCCAAATGAATATTTATCAATACCTTGTGCTGTATGATGATAACTGGTCCTTTAAAGTCTCAGGTAAGATCAAAATAGATTATGGTACTGTAAGTAAGAATATTCCTTATTAATCTTCAGCTTACATTCATTAGACAAGATATAGAAGATGTAATTTCCTATGATTAATAAGTTCAGATTAGATAAGCACCTTGGGAAATCTTTGGACTCTCCCAGTTGACTTCAATCGTGTTAACATCCTGCGATGGCAGCAGGTCTGTATAACATGAAGTGGGTGGCATGGCATCAATCGTCTTTTCAGACGGAGATCTCTTGAAAGGTCTTCCTGTTGTCCTTTTGCTTAAATACAATATTATTATTGAATGACTAGACCAGCTAACACTTTTTGAAGACATGAAACTTGCTACTACCATCAGTAAACAATGATGCCAATATTCTTACAGATATTACTGAAAATTAAACTATACAGTGTATTTGACTTCACTTTCCTTAGCACATTTATTTTATGCAAGCTTCATCTTGTTGAATAATTAAAGCTGAAAAACCTTCCATATTTTCAACACTTGTTCATGACAAAAGCATCATTTCATTATTATGCTCTGACCTTCTGCATATCAAGGCTTTTACTTTCTTGGCTTTTATGTATCACAGATGTCTAAAACCTGGTAATGCTGCATTTCAGCGTATTTTATTCTTGTTTTTTCTCCAGTGAAAAGTAACAGCGTATTTTATTATTATGGATGGTCAACTCGATGGTGTATTTAATTATTTGAGTTATTTTAATGATAACTGTCATCAACGTGGAAATTGTTTTCATCAATATAACTTCCATTTTAACGCATTGAATTATTCTCATCAATCCAGTTTCTAAAATTCGCAAAGAATTCTTTTCATCAATCCAACTTCCATTTACTCCGCCAGATAAGAGAACTAATAAAATACGATAAAATACAGGAAACGTTCAATGAAAAATTAAAATACACTAAAATGCAGGATTACCATAAAACCTTATGCAGATTTTCATATCTTTAAATGTCTCTGTGTATAGTATAAAACTGTGGTAAGTAAAACCTGACTAAATAATGCTCTTCATCTCTTTGTGCAGTTGGCGTACAAAATGAATAGCTATTCGGGTTTCGGGGATTCGGGTTGACCCCGTATGTACGGCTTAACGGGGACAAGGCATCCAGTGGCATGAGTCATAAGTGTAGCGGGCTTTTAAGGAGTTTATGTATTAATTTAATTTACCCATGAATAAAGCTTTTTGCAGAAGTTAATCTCTTCTGTTTATCTGACATAATCCTCAGCAAACTAAGAAACCACATCTCATAGGAAACAACTGAGAATTTAAAATGGCCGCCTCAGCATGCAACCGGCATGACTAATATTTTAGAGTAAATGTGTTCATATAGCGCATAAATGAGCAAACTTAATGCCTTTGTATAATAATTTTTTATAGATGCAGTTAAAGTAAGCTTTGCGAGACACCAGCGTTCATCATTTGACATTTAGTGTATTAACTGCTAGCTGCTTCAAGTGTTGAACGCAATGATCAGGTGAACAGCGATTATCCCACTATAAATTACATGACTGTAATTAAGAACATTATGACTGTAATTAAGAACATTATTGAATTGAACCTTTCTTTCTATAACCAGCCATAATTGATTATTGTTAAAAAGGGTGACCCTAATTAAGCGAGGCTTGGGCCCCTTTTGGGTCTCCCCTGTTCCCTAGTCAATGCACCGATATGTAAGTCTTGTTATAATTGTTGTTAATGGTTATATGCATTGTGCTTCTGGAAATAAAAAGTTCTCAGTTGACTGCAGTTTCTCTCTGCCTCAATTCTCTTATGACTTCATGTTGTTCACAACCATTTCCTAACGAGTAGAATGATCCGCTTTCCCTCGATCAGTATCACCAAAGAAATATCAAAGACGTCTTCTCTTCTTAAAACAGGATAAGGGCTAGATTAGTAATCATTAATGAACAATATGATGTCACTTGGCAGTCACCAGATGCGAGGCGTAATGTCGTACTAAAAACAATTGACAAAGCCACACACTATTGGTAGTTTGCATTTGTACACAATTCGTACAAGTGCCATAATAACCTGGACACTGCAGCAGACCCACCGTAGGCCTACACAATGTAATACTCCACCAAGCTCCTCCAACTTCACTCCGGGACTCTGACGTAGCTCTCGACTTAGTTTGATATAACTCTGGCATATAGGCGGATGCTTAGAAATTTTGGATTTTATATTACACATTGACATTTATGTATCTTACAGCCCCTGCCCAACATCAAATCCTGGAGCAACCACTGACGATAATGTACACACTTTCTTTGCAAATCCAACACTAACTTAAAGCAGAGAGAATAACTCCATTTGACAAAACAAACTCCATTTGACAGAACAATCACTTTATTAAATGAAAAACAAACAACTTCACATTGCCACTTTCAAAATACATGCAACAGTTGAAAATGTCTACATAGTACGCCAAAGCATCCTTACAAACATGCCTTCCATAACCTTAATTCCAGGATAACATGGTCTGGACATGATTTCAAAATTTCGTTTAACAAAACCCAGGACATCATTACAGCACAGCCCCAACATAAGCGGTTTTGGACACAGCAACTGAAGACAGCGTTACAACGATATTCTGGCAAAATGTCAAGCTATAAACTCAAATGCACATCAAATGGAACACATACATGATTCAAGTGCTATATAAATGCCTCATTCACAACGCCAGAAAAACAGAAAAAAATTCCATGTCAAATTCAATGATAGAGTCATGATATGAAACCCTGAAGATTTGTGCTGATTTATTTCAATTTCCAGTTAGTAACTTAGTGTTCCTTTGCTTCACCGTTGGACTTGTTTGGGGAATTGCCAATTCCGAATACTTTCCTCAGATTGTCATTCAAGAACACTCCATCTGGATCAAGCTGTTGCCGAATTTCCATGAACTTGTTCCAGCAAGGATAGGCTTTGCGCAACTGATCAGTAGAAATGGTGTGATCCTAGAAAAAAAATTATTGCTGCCATAACAAAGCAGTGAAAAAAATCATATTCAGTGATTTAAAATGCTGCAAGACCAAATCCAGAGCTTTTTGTAATACACACTCTTTGCATTTGTACAAAAGAAGACTTTGTAGTAAAGTGTCTAAGTTAAAATTGAGTATTACACCCCAGATTTATAAACAAACAAGTGAAGGAAATGGCCCTACAATTGTACATTTATACAATCAAATTACACAAAAAACGTGAAACTATAAATCAATTTCAATTTGGCCCACTTTCTGGAACATGTTACAGTGAAACCTATGATACAATCTTCCTGACCATTTATAAACTCCATATTCAACTAAAAATCCAGTCATTACAATGTTTATTACGAAGCACCATCGAGACTCTTTGGAAAACGCACCATCCTAGTCAGCAGCTCCCTGGCATTACATGGGACCCATATGGGGTCTCTATGGATCCCATAAGGGAATATTGGTCCTATATGGGCTCTAAGTGGGTGGCAGGGGTGAGTAAGTTGCAGGGATGTACAAGTCTAAGTTGCTGGCAGGGATGTATAAATGTACAATTTCAATTACAAGTACATGCAAATGCACTGACTGAATAAACATTCAAGAAAAGCAAATAAACATGTTAAAACCTTTGCCCAGTGCGGTCGTCCACCAGCCTTTATCATGATATCCTGGTAGGCCTCCCAGTACTTTTCAAACGGTATCTTCTTGTTGTAGGGTCTGCAAATAGTAAAACAAGCACTTCACTCAAAATTCCACAGTCTCTATCATTCGAAGTTTTCCTGTAATGCAGTTCTTAGTGGTTGGCCTAATGTGTCGGACTAACAGTACACACAAGAGAAAGGCCTTTGATACAATAGGTAACACTCGTTCAGTTCTCTATCTCTGTTTAACAGACCATGTGGCCTATCACATACTGACTAAAGAACGTAGGGTTTGCATGTTTTTATGAATCTACTGGTCTTTAGTATATGTAAGTTTCTATGTATGTTATCATCTGAGTACTCTATAGTGAACTTTACCACAAGTGCCTCAAAGAAATCCTGCTAACTGGTCATTGATAAAAAAACTACAAATTCAACTCTGTGTATGTACAAATGATGCAACCAAAGTTAGAGAAGGTTTCCATCGGCCATAATCGTCCATTACATTACATTGGCATTGCATTACATTTACATTTTCAAACCTGCAGATATTGAGCACTATCAACCAGAGAATTTTGTAATTATCCAGTTCTTATAATACAGTGCAACTAAGTGCAATTGAAATACATTAAGGCCTATAATTAATTAGCTTTTTACTACCTGTACATGATGATGTTGATGTAGCAGGTGTCCATATTGTACGAAGGGCTGAGATAGAAATCGTCACCCTTCACAAAACGTATTTCGACAGGCAGATGCGCATAGAAATTATTGTCAATCCAAGCTTTCAACCTGTACAGAACAAGAGCCGTTTGCTCTCTGAAACAAAACAAAAACAAATATCACAAGACAATCACATCTTGGAACTTCTATAGCACATTGCACAAGAGGGGTTCATAGAGTAATGGTAACATCACTGGCATGAAGAGCAGTAGGAAGCGGGATCGGTTCCCGCTATCCTCCAAAGGTCCACGCAGCCTATCATTCGCTAGATGGAATTGGTAAAATGAGTAGTAGGACGTGATGGGACCTTGCATGACGTATACAGTTAAATTCAACACCTGTAATACCGGTAACTTGTCATCATCCGTTCATACTGATTTGTAATCATATTGCATTTGTCGGCTTGAAATAATAAAGAATATCATTATTATTATTATTTACATAACATTACCTTAAAATATTTAGATCTTGTAACGTTTCTAGCTCTGTTATACATTACACAAGACACAGAGTTACCTTACCTTACCATAAGGGGGCCTGATAGCGCATTGAATAACATCTGGCACAGAGAGTGAGAGGTACCGAGTTCGAGCCCCCGTTGGGCGGATATGCTTTGTAGGCTGCTATTAGCGCCGTGTATTGCAGGCTGTCCGTTCTGTTAGTAGTTAAGATTTAAAATGCATAACATGTAAATGTACAGCGCAGTGCATTTGTCAGGCGCTTAATAAAGAAAAGATTATTATTATTATTATTTATAAGAACTCTGTTAGAAGCGGACTTACACAGGTATTGCGAACTCCATGACATATTGTTGGAACAGACAGTCAAAGTTGAACAGGCGATGGCTTTGGTCGACCACTTCTGTGCGTGCGCTGTGAACATAGGTGTAGTACACCCAGTTGATCCAGGGAACGATGCTCGGAATGAAAGAGCTAAAAGCAATGAGAAAAAAGTATGTATATTCGTATATATTTCAGAAAACAACAGGCAGAACGTTGTAGGTTAACAATAACAGTTGACAGTATGGCTACTTATGGATGGGTTAATTAGTACATGTTTTTATATAACAAGTAGAAATGAAAGTCCAAGGTTGGACAGTGGTCAACTGTTTACTTGCTCTGCATTCTATCTGCATTCTGCCTCTGCATCCAGTGTTCAAATCAAAGCATCTCATGAAGTTTACAGTTTATATTCACATCATGATGAACAGCCATGGTCCCATGGTGGCAAAATGGTTGTTACTGTGTCCATCTTTTTAACCTTCAAAAGGAAGTTTCGAAGTCATTTAATGTCCAACAAGGCCATTAAAAGACTTTCGATATAGAACAATATAGTTGTAATTGCAATTGCAAATTTGTATAGAGCCACAAAGGAAAGAATAACACAAGAAAATTATTGAATAGAATAGTTTTAAAGCGCTTATTGAAAAAAGGCAAAGAAAGGTCAAGAAGCACAAGTTGCAAGTTACAAAGCAGCTGATTCCAGATAGATAGGCCGACAGCAACAAACTTCTCTATGGGGCTGTGAAGTTCAAGTTGGTGGGAAAATCAAGTTACCCTGCACAACAAAGCAAAGAAATCCTTGGCCAGGAATGGAAGAGACCAAGACACACTGATCCACAAGATAAGATGAAGCACAGTCGCATAGTAGGTATTCAGTGCCATTCCTCACACATGAAATCAGACCACACGGACCAAAAAATCACTATCCAAATTAACGAAGAGAGGAATCTACACAACCATGAGAGACCAACCACACTGAAAGACCATTCAAAGTAGTTTAAAATAATGTTATGGTTGTGAGTGCTGACAACCCACACTCACATTGTAAATGTAACCAATGTGGCTTCGACCGTCTTCTCTAGCAAAAGCCGAGTTCAGTTACCTTCTCTGCCAACATTCTTATAAAGTGTATCTGACAAAGTTTTGCATACCTGATCCAATAGAGAAACTGGAGTAAAACATAGCCGATGAAGTAGTCCCAAAACCAACTGGACTTCCTCGACACTGGCTGCAACAGAATTGTAAAAAAAATTAGAAATCTGCAAACCAGTAAATAAATTTAAAAAAAACCAAGACACTGAACATCAAGCCCTGGTTAAATTCATCATATGTCTGGACAGAAATGAATTACAGTAGCTGGTTAGACTTCTACAAAGTAAAATCACACCACATCGACTCGAATATTATGGATTAGTTTTGGTGCACAATGGTTACTGCCATGTTCTTTACAACCTAGAGCTGTCATATTTACACCCAACTGAGAGTTTTGGCATCTACTTCTTGTACGGATGATGAACTTGAACTGACCTTTGTGGTTCTGGAGAGATGGAAGACGAGGCAATCGTCTGTGTGTGGGTACCACATCGCACGGAAATGATCAGACGACGAACGATGAACATCTAGGTTTTCCAGCATCTGGAATGGCCAATTTAAAGAACTTTGATCATTCAAAATGTGCTGGATATGTATTTTTAAAATTCAGCAAGATAAAACACAATGGTGCAGATCACAAATGCTATTGGTAATAGTGGCCAGACTGCAGTTTCCACCAAGAAATCAGGAATTTTAAATTTAAATACTCAGGGCAGAAATAAGTTTTAAAACTTTCTGCTCCCTGTGTGTCCACAATGATCTAGGCTATACAAACAACACAGTCACCAAAGTGTCAGTGGGAAGAGTCACATTAATTAATAGCGTTTAAAAGTGCTTATAAAAATTATTTGATAGATTTGTACTGACTGCATTCACTAACTATTGTTGGACACTCGAACAGTTGTGTTTCATTGTCTCATACGTTTGGTCACATACGATCACAGTACATCTTGTTGATGGAATATTCTATTGCTAACATAATATTATGGGGAGGACTAGATAAGCTGAGTCAGCTTTTTCTCCCCATTGAATCGTTTACCACACAGAACAATTCTTAGACTGTATAACTTACTATGTACTTTGATCATCGATTGTTTTACTGTTCGATTCTGAATAAACTGTAATAAACTCTAAGATCAAGTGGCGCCCACCATCATATTAAGTTGCCAACACTTCATAGCCATGGCTGCCTCCAAGGTTTAGCTCAAGGGACTGTTCTACTTCTTCTAAAGCCGAAAACAATTTTCGATACATATCCATGATGGCATTATACCAGAAACAACATTACAATAATGTGTATTATTAAAAGAGCCTTGGTGTATCTACAGTGGCATAACTAGGACTTTTCGTTTGGGGGGGGCTTTAAGCCTTGAACATGGTGAGTGCGGTAGCCTGAGCCTATAGTGGAGCTGGGGGCTTGATTCATTTGGGGGGCTTCAGCATCGTTTGGGGGCTTAAGCACCCCCACGCCCAACGCTAGTTACGTCCCTGTGTATCTAATGAAAACACACCTGTTGTAGTTTCACTCCATATTTAACTTCCTGTAGTTGGTAGGCAGGTTCACACTGTAGTGTTATTTTCGTTATGATGCCAAGCGATCCGAGAGATAACGCTGCTGCCAAGAAGATGTCCGCATCCTTTTCCTTGGATAAAGTTCTCTGCTGTCCATCACTAGTCAGCAATTCCATCTCCACAATCTACACATGATTGGGAATATGGAATTCAAAGAAATTTTCACTATTCTTTCTCTGACTATGTATCTTTTAAATGAAATCACTTAAAACAGTCATCTAATACAACAGTGAAAATGTTTTTTTTATTACCTACCCATTATGCAGGTAGACAAGTAGCATTTACAAGTCTAAAGGTAGATAAGTACCATAGCTAGGCTGGCTGGCATATAGGCAAGGTTTGTAAGTAGGTAAGAATTTGCGAGGCAAGAATGTAGACAAATATACAAGTCTCTTTCACAGGAAAAAAGAATTTTAGGAAAACAATAGAATATGACAAAAGAAACCAGACTACGGTTTTGTGCTACAAGGAATCCAAAAGACACATGCCTGCCACACTGCAGTAAAAACATTCCATGATCTATAATAAGTGACCCTAAATTCTGATGGTTTAACAATGTTGCATATACCTTCTCTGGATTCATCGACACCGCAAACCATGAAATAAACATCTCTAACACTTGAACTATAAGGTCATCCAACGTAGTTGATTATGACTCTGTTGGATATCCACAACCTCGGCAAACCAATCTTCGATTGAGTTTCTCTTTGTGCCTTACAGATACCGAGATATTAATATTTGACAATATGGGTCCAATGACCTTGAAAATGAAGGGCATCCAATTGTCCTACAATGTTACAAATAGTTCCTTTCACTTTTTTACCCCGAATACCTTTCATAGACACAAACACCAAGTCTCTATCAGTTATATTTCGTTAGATACTCTAAGGGTAAAATAACCCCTTAGGTTGCAGAATATGTCGTGCAACTATATAGATATAGAGCTAAACAAAGAATTTGTTTTAACGGAGAAGTTAACTCACATAACCACTGAGAATCGAAAAGTTCTTCCCTGTTCCATGCGTTCCAGTTGAGATTGCTCCAGCCAACGAGATGCCAGAAACTGATCCAAGTCTGTTAACCAGAATATATTTAGGTGTATAGTGGACAATGTAACCACAAATTCATCCCACCGCTCAATCAGATAATCAAGAAGTAAGGTTATGGTGGGTGCACAAGTTGAAACATTTTACATGACAAGGGCATAGCCAGGAACAATTTTTTTGTGGGTTTCCATTTGGGGAGGGGCTTCCATTGGACGTGGTCGCAGAGTAAGGGGTCAGTTTTGAAAAGTTAAGTGTTCTTTTGGCAATTATTTATTTGGGGGAGGGTTTGAACCCATAAACCCCCCCCTAGATGTGCCCATGTTACACAACGCACTAGGATTCAAACTTCGGACATGGGGGTAAAAGTAAGAAAATTTTTCCGCAACTGTAAGACTATGCAAAACAAATAACAAATAAATTCGAAATCATTGATAATTAGGCAAGTAAACAAAATACTTTTATTAGCTGCAAGGTTTTTACATTTATGCCCAATTCTAGAGGCCAGCAAAACCAAACAGGCGAATACAAGCGTAGTTAATCAAGAAAATACAGCAAGTTAAAATACCAAAGCAGAAGAAATGCATCACATATTTTTATGAAATGCAAAACTATTTTAAATTTAGAGAAAATCATTTGAAATACAAGACATATTTCTTAGAAATGCACTCCACATTTTTGACCGATCAGTCAAAGATGCATAAATTGTGTTAATTACCATATGTAATATTATATTCTGAATAAAAGAACATCTGAATGAATAAGTTCATGCATACACGCTTAGCGCCAGGCCATTGTCGTCGAGGATTTTGTTGAGTCGAGACAAGAGAATTCCTGCTTCAACCTTCACCGTTTTCTCATCAGCGTTCACCTTATTGTAAGAAATGAATCAAGTAATGTGTTGCCAAATATATCTAAGAAATTTTACTTTAAATAAAAATACTTTCACTTTAGCTGTAAGATCATGAAGTTGTTTGCATTAAAACAATCTGCTTTTCACGTTTCTGATGATTTTGTAATCAAAACAGACAGTATATTTATTGTCTTAGGAGATGCAATACTCTGCTAGTACGCTATTACATGAGGTCATTGATTCTATATCGAACCAGCAAAACAAAATGGCTCCACATGAAATTTTCAGAATAGCAAATGTAGAGTTTCTTATCATGTGAAAGTCTGTTGAAAGAATCATATAATTATGTAAGGTCACAGTTCAAACTGCATAGCATGATCAAATACGATAGACAACTCTAGCAATGAAGGCACATCAAAACCAAAAAGCCAAAAGCCAGATATATTTTCAGAATGGCGAGTGTAAACAGTTTATTCATCATTTGAAAGTTTTTCACCTCTAAGACTCGGTTGAGATGTTTCAGTGAGACCATGTAGTCGCGGGTGCATGCAATGTCTGAAGGAGAATGGTGATTACCAATCACCTTCACTGACTTTTTGTTCAACTTGGCCAAATGTAACACCTAAAAAAAGAATGAAACATACTTATTGGCATATTTATGTAATACCTTTAAGGACCAGCAGTGCATCAGTGCATGCATGGCTATGATGCTATCTATGTGGGTCCGAACATTTGGAACGGCCTTCCATTGGAGCTACATTTGCTACAAAGGATAAATTTCGCGGCCTTTTACTTATCTCTGAAAACTGTTCTTTTCGGCCGTGACTGGGCTGAGTAGGTATCTTTGAAATGGCGCTATATCAAGTTTACGGTGATTGATTGATTAACTGATTGATCTAACATGGGATTCAGTAGCCGATGGTAATACAGCGCTTGACTTGAAATGCATAAAGTACAGGTTGAAGCCTCCCCTAAGATGGTTACAGTCTGGGGCAAGTCCTTCACTAACAACTCCCTGAGCCATTGATGGCTGAGGGCTGAGTGAGCCGATGACAGCCTGCAAGGACCGTGAGGATAAAATGCCCAAATATAAAAAATGAAGAGGGGGCCCGATAGCGCATTGGATAACACACACAGGCATGGAGAGCGAGAGGTACCGAGTTCGAATCCCGTAGGGCGGATATGCTTTGTAGGCTGCTATTAGCGCCGTTGTATTGCAGGCTGTCTGTTCTGTTAGTAGTTCAGATTTAAATTGCATAACATGTAAATGTACAGTGCAGTGCGTTTGTCAGGCGCTTAATAAAGAAAAGATTATTATTAAAAATTATTATTAAGTAAAAGAAACCATTATCTAAGCAGATGCCACAAAATCTGGACTGATAGGCCACTTGAATACTTGGAAAATTATACCATTCACAGAACGCAGATAGCATGACATGTCACATGCAGATAGAAGACAAACGATCTACATTAGATGACAAAATAAAAAATGTCAAGATAACAGGTTATTGTGACACTGTGCCCACTTCGTCAAACAATCACCTTGTACAGTCAGGTATGTAGGTGGTTCAAGTCTCTACTAAACAGGCTACCACGTAATGACCTTGACCATGTGCTCTATGCACACTTGCCTGGCATGCACCACTGATTGATGCTGAGCTAGTGAAACAAAAAAGGCTATCTCTGTCATAATTATTAGGCTTCCGTGAGAGCTAAGAACTGACCAATAACTTTGGACAAGTACTTTGAATAAGGAATTGTCATTCGTTTGGCATCAGTTCTTTTTAATAGTCACAAGCTTAGAAAAGAATAACATTAGATTTAATAACACAATATAAAGAAATGATCAAAGTTATTAAAAGTACACAATCCTCGACCTAAACATCTGCCTTAACATCTGCTGTCCTCTCTGATCCTCTGGAAACCGGACTCGGACCCTCCTCGGACTACTCTTTTGGACAATCCCTCTGACTAGACGCAGCGCTCGTGAATAAGCTGGTGCCCTGTGCTTGGCTTTCGAGTGGCGCTTTAGAAGTTTGGAGATTACGATTACGATATAACGCATAAAAGATCACAGAGCTAAGTTAAACAAACGTTGTTGTAACCATGGAGTTTCGAACGAAACGGTCATAACACTATAAAAGTTATGTAACCATAACTTTTTGAGGATTGCTCAACTGTTTGCATAACTTTTTGAGAATTAAGAAACGAAAAGCCACCTGTCGAACTTCTGATTCATTGGTCGGCTCAAAGTAAAGTTCAGGATCACAGCCATACGTCTTTGCCCAGTTCTCAAAATGAAAGCCAGGTCTACCTTTCAGCATGATTTCCTAAAAGAAGACATTTTGTAAAACTTATTTAACTTCAGATGCATCTTGCTAATCAAGTTAATCTGAATTTACATTACAGTAATATAATAATCATATGCTTAATAGACAGGCTACAATGTTTAATGTCTCCAATGATCAATATATCAACCTTACCATATACCTCCTTTAGGCTCTTTATCCACCATTTTCCTTTGTTTTTCCACTCCCTCTTTCATGCCTTCATCCCAAATACTTCATTTCCTTATTTCAACCAATGAACTGGAGTCTGACGTTACGAACGACATATCCTTAACATGCTAGGTCTGTCTCTTATGGATCTTGACAGAGTGGCTTTAAAATTCTATGTAAATAAAGTATCTTCTTGCACATTGCAATGCAAAGAATGACTCAGGAGTTTAAAGAAAGGAAAAGGATTACAATCTTGAAATTAAGTTTTGCTCCGAAGGAATGTTCGATTGATGGTTTGTGCATTGCCATAAAGGGGCCATATAAGTTTGCAGCAAAAGACCCCGCAATATTTCAACAAGAGGAACAAAACTGGCTAAAGAGGAGAGAGTTGTCATCTTGGACAACTGGCAGTTTCCAAAGTCATGCCAAATGCATGATGTATTTCAGCCCAAACATTTAATCAACCTCTGGATATCTGTTGACTACTTACTTTTAAAAAGGCCTGGTCAGAATAAACAAGTACTGGCCAGATCTCTCCCTATCCATGATTCCCTATTTGTAAGTAATTTATAAGTAGCCTTTATTTACACCTGACAGGCACACATATGCAACTTTCAAAGTTCATTCACTTCTTAGCTATGCTTGCCAACACATTCCTCTACACAATAGAAATGATTCAAATAGTGAAAAAACTAAAAAAACAACAACTATGATTTGAATTTCTGCTCTGTGAAGTTGAGTCTGGGACATGGCAAAGGGCCAAGCTTTTCCACCAGCCAATGAAAATGCCATGAAGACCCGTGCTTCAAAACTGGACATCACTGAGTGGTCTGCAACACTCCTTCCAAATAGGAAACACCTGCTGATAAAGCAACTTCATACCTGCAGTCTACCCAGGTTCCTTCTGATTATGCTCCGAGCCGTACACAGGCAAGCATATTTAAATTGTTCATCAGCTATGCCAGTAAGTCTAGAATTTTACTGAGTAGGGCAGGTATCAACAGCAGTATATTATGTAACAATGCTCCAATAGACATAACACAAGTCTAAACACGCATATTCTTATGCACCCTTTTCTACAAGAAATCATACTTGCCTAAAAACTGATGTAACGCAATACTCAACAGAAATGCGCCATAAAACGCTCCCCTAAATTATCCGCTAAGCCTACTCGCAGTACGCTGCAGAAACTATATGCTGGATAATGCGAGATCAATAGTCGCTTACGAATGTTCTGGACTGATGTTATGCGGTTCCCAACTACGTTGACCACGTTGACCTGCAGACGGACCATCAAACACGTGTCTCAGACTTTGCTCAACCCTCTGTTGCCGCCCCTTTACAGCATGGACTATGGATCAAGGAAGGTCGACTCTGACCAATCTGACTACACGGGATACAGTATTATGATGCTTATTATTATTAAACTGTCATTTACAGCGCGCCTAAACAAAATAGAAATCTTGCACGAAAGCGCATAACAGAAAAATTAAGAAAAATATGTCTGCGTAGTCTCATGATGTTAAATGTGGTTTTTTACGGAGTACGGAGTAAGAGCCACGTTCATCATAACAATATACGTCGATGGTAATATCACAGTGCAGTGAAGGCAAGAATAATGATAATCTTGCCTCTACAACTTTTAAAAGTACTGAGGTGGTAAAATTAAACTGGAGTTTAAAGTAAACCCAAATTCAACCCTTTCAATGTATTTTACAAGACTTCTTACTCCACTGCGTGCGATTTTCTGCATATACCGTCAACTCAATAAGCCAGATCAGCATTAATTTTCCCCGCAAGGCATGACGGGAAAGGTCAAGGTCGCCGTTCATAAACAAGAGTTATGCATGGCGTTTAGGTTAGACGAATCGTTCGGAGTGGATGACTTTAATCGATCGAAGCCTTGGAAGGTAGATGATTTGAAGAAATTTAGAACATACAGAAGCCACAAGAATACTTGTCGAGTTAAACAATAATAATAATAATAATAATCTTTTCTTTATTAAGCGCCTGACAAACGCACTGCGCTGTACATTTACATGTTATGCAATTTAAATCTTAACTACTAACAGAACAGACAGCCATGTAAAACATAAACTCGTGGCTGTTGCATTTGCGATATATCAGCAATAATTGTCGGCTGTTGCTGCATATGTGGACGGCATGGTCGATGTCGACAAGAAATCTACCTTTTCCCTGCTTAAGACCCTGTTATGTTTACGATTGAATCGAATGGTTGACTTACACGCTTCCGGATCCGAACAATCTACACGAGGGACAGCTGCCCGAGTCCACAGGAGTTACGAACTGGCATTCTGTAACTACGTCAATATATCGATCACGACCAACGAGCGCTGCTATCCAGACTAGCCAATGATTACAAAGAAGGTTGGTATTTTATTCATTCCAAATAGTATATCATATGAAAGCCCTCTCTTCATCTTGATGACAGAATATATGCCATCACAACGGATTCTGGAAATACCTCACAAACTTTGGGCGATTCTTGAGAATAGCCTACTGGTGCTGTGAAAGTGCCTATTGCTCCTGTTTTGCAGCGTAGGGCATTTATATGTGCATTCTGTTGTAAAGCACTTTTATAAGTGGCATCTAAATAAAACCTAGGATGCTGCAGTCTTTCATATGAAATCTTTATGACATGTTATGATTGCTAACAGTTTTCATATAATAAAATACTGTTGGGAGTATTTGAATTTTGAATATAACTTCACAGAAGAAAAGATGGATGTGCATATCCATATTGGGGAGGGGCTGGGCGTGTCTGGATGCGTGTTTTCATGTTTGCTTACCATTTCCGTTTTTACATTGTTACAGTTTGCATATAAATGAATTTGCTGTGTTGGTTTAAATTTTAGACCCGAATCGACATGCAATCATGTTGGAGCCCTGCTATTCAAGCTTGATTATTGCTTGGCAACAGGGACTGACAACAATGAAGCCATGTACATCAACAGTCAACCATTGCCATTGGATGGCACCATCTGTCAAGAGCGTAGAACCTGTTGTGGCAAAAGACATGGTTATAAGGAAGCCTCGCTACCATTGTCGGACAGCAGCTACACAGGCACAGTCTGCGCCGTGGCGACTGTTCAATTCTTTGTCATTTTGCCGCGCCATTGAAGGCAACACATTCTGTGGACAAATTGGTTCAAAATCATTCTCAGTTTGAAAATGCGGTTTATCATCAAAGCTCTTTCTGCACAGCAAGTGAACTCACCCTCCCAGATTTAACGGCTAGTTTAATTACAAGATAATTTTTTACATAATTGATGGACAGCCCCTTGAATATATTAATTCTCGGAATGAATGAATAAATATAATTTAAACTGCAGTGTTGTTAAACATATTAAACTAGAGGCTAGAGCTTAATACACAAGAATATTATTTATGTGAAATCGCTACTTTAACACAAAATAATGCTGATTAAACATCATAAAATGCAGTGTTTTTACTAAATACTGAAAACATTGGTTCATTTGAGGTGACGTTACAGTTGTTAAGAACTGTGTAATCTATCATGTCTCTGACAATAGAATCGACATCATCAGATGGATCTTGTGTCATGGAACCTGGATTGTCTTGAAATATTCCAGCCAAACTCTGCACCAGATTCCGCATCCAGTTTGACTTTTTGGTGGAAGATGTTGTGTTTCAGTGGAAGTCTTCATATTTTAACCTGCACTGCATAGCTGAAGTCATCAATGAAACAATGTTTAATTGCTAATAATAACAATATCACAGCAAATAATCATTACTGTAGATCAAGATATGTGTAAAAACTGTCGATATGTTTCCACTAACAGCTTTCCTATTAACTTGAGATAGTTGCATATGTAGTAATGATGACTGCAGATGATCCAGTACATTTTCTTCTGGTTGTAATAGACCCTGGCTATAATTTCAATAGTTTATTCTTAAGCCTCTTGGTGAACAAAGTATCCATATAGATATGTAGATATGTACGTTTGCAAATAAGAAAAAAATACATGCCGAAATTAAAATGGTTTATTCTGTCTGTGAAAGGAAAGTGTAGGCAATGTTTGTGTGCATCTGGTTGATATACTGTATAGGTTAGAGTAGTGAAAAAAGAGTTTTAAGACATACTGTGACTATTTCAACGCTAGAACCTATCATTATTAGAATAATTAGAAGGATGCATACAGTGAAACTGACCAATAGATAGATCTGGCCAGGGTGGGACGGCCACAGATAAAATGCGTCTTTGCATACCGCTAGACAACAGGAATTCAGTTAAGTGAAACAAAGAAAGAATAGTTAATATCTTACCAATTTTGTCCATGACAGACGTACGGACATCCCTTTGGGTTTGAAGGAATGTAAACAGTTCAAATGGCGCTGGACATAAACCGTTAGCAACACCCTTGTTGCAACTCTGGACTTCGCAGGTTGTCTTTCTCCAGCGGCACAGCTGATAATCTCCTCTCCCGCAATTAACAACCGCGCACATGCACTTAATTGCGCATGAGATACCGGTTAAATAATAATAAACTCTATAATATATATAGAAATTTTCTATAAACTAGTAACGAATAATATCAAATATTTGCGTCAAATCTAGATCATAACAACGTCGCTAACGGCAGCATTCTGTTTGTTTGTGAACGGTGACCTTCACCCCGGAAGTAGAACTGAAATGGCTGCGCATGCGCATTGCTAATGCTGATCGGGCTTATCGTAAAGTGCCGCATGACATAAAGCACTTGTCTTCTAACAAGGGGACTAAACCATTTGGTCCAAGGCCGTTAGTGGTCTATAAATAAGAACGTATGTTGCTCACATAGTTTTGCAGGCCAATCACGCTGCTAAGCGGGACATCGGCCTAATACCTAATAACCTAGGTTGTTGTCTGGGCCTATAATATAAATTTCCGCAATTACTCAGCACCAGATTTTAAGAAGGGAACATTAACCTTTCGGCCAGAGCTGAAAATCTATACATAACTTTGGGGGGGGGACAGAGTACCTACGAGGGCCAGATTTTTTTGGGGGGAAAAGGCTTAAGTCAAAACTTTGGGGGGACAGTCCCCCCTTTGCTCCCATGATTTACGCCACTGCTTTCGGCTACAAGTCGCAAACTAAAGACAAGGAAATGGAAAGTTTGTGCAGCCAATCGTTATAATTATAGTTACAGCATTGAAACCAGAAATCCTAGCCCTCGGCAGGGGCGGAGACTTAGGGGGGACAGCGGGGGACGGTCCCCCCCCCCAAACTTGATGTCGGGGGGGACGGAGCTGCTTATATCCCCCCAATATTTCTGAAATATTTCATGAATATAATAATAATAGCTACGAGTGACAGCTGGTTCTTCTTATCAGCACTCAAATAATAAAGCAATTTTGTTCAGATGACAATCTTAAAATGCTACCATTATAGTGTGGAAATTCAAAATTTTTAGATGGGGAGGGGTCACAAACCCCTCCCCAAACTCAAACACGACTCAAACTACATGTTTGCCAGGAGTGACAGCTGGTTCTTATCAGCACTCAAATAATAAAGCAATTTTGTTCAGATGACAGCATAAAATGCTACCATTATAGTGTGGAAATTCAAAATTTTTAGATGGGGAGGGGTCACAACCCCTCCCCCAAACTCAAACACGACTCAAACTACATGTAAGCTACGAGTGACAGCTGCATGGTTCCTATCAGCACTCATATTATAGAGCAATTTTTCAGATGATAGCTTAAAATGCAACCATTACAGTGTGGAAATTCAAAAAATTTAAATACAGTCTCCGCCTATGGCCCTCGGGCATGATGCCAATGACTAAGCAATAAATGCAAAATGCAGGAGCTATATAATATTATAGTGAGACAGAGATTTTGACGTTGAATGGCCGGGTTATCACTTATCAGTAGGCCTATAATCTATAGGCCCGCAAGCTACCAAAATATGACGCAGCCAACTAGAAATGTTGCTATCTTTCATCGTGCAGAAAGTATACAGGCATTCAATTTTAGGCACGTCATTTATTACCCGTTGTTCTAGTGTAGGCCTAGTTAGGTGAGAATATTGCAAAGTCCAATTACTGCTATTCGGTCTACTCATGAATCATAAGCCCCGTAACTTGTAATCTCTGTGTAGGTCTTTCATTCAGAACTGAAAACATGCAAGACTGCTTGTTTTCAGACTGCATCTCTTCCATAAAGCTGATTGATTCCTCTGCTACCATTACCACTCTTGCCGTTCCCATTCTAACTTTCTATGACCACCCTGGCTGTCCGAATCTGCCTGCACGGTCCTCTGATCTTAACCTGGATCCAAACCTAACGTAGGTCCTAGGCCTATAGCCTACCTGCCTAATGATGTTGTTTGACTGAGTGTCTGTGAATGAACTACAATTCAACTCTCATTGGTTGCTCTATATATATAGGCTACTTCTAAATTAGCCTACGATTAAGATAGGCCAGTGTACGAGTGCACTGAATTTAAAGAGATCAGTCACACTTTCATCATCTATGCGGTTGTCATGATCATCAGCTCATCAGCATATGATCATCGTCGTCGTCACCATCATCACCACTACCGCCACCACCACGCACCACAACCATATAGACATCTTACATTTTAGTAATATTATGATGTCTATGACCACCGCTATATCATTTCCGCTGATTATTTATATTGACTCGCATGATACTCGACTCATCAGGACTTTGTGCCACCTAATGTGCTCGCCACCTAGCGAATGATATAAAATAAAATTCTGAGCTGTGGTATAAGATAACAACGGCCTGAGAGCTATATGTAACAATGAAGCCATAAAATAGGGCTAAGCAAAGGCCACAAATCATGACAGGCATTGGAAAATGCAAGATCTATGAATAACGTTTTAGCTTATCAATTGATATCGAAGATGGTAATCCAACTACGTCTACCCAATCAAAACCTATTATTTGCAGTTTCAGTTCATGTGGTCCTATGGTGTAATGGTTAGCACTCTGGACTTTGAATCCAGCGATCCGAGTTCAAATCTCGGTAGGACCTGTATTTTGATGATGATGGCTAATTTTCGACAGACTTCAACACTTCAACTTCGAAGGGTCTTGCCTTCGTAATCTTCAAGATCCACAGGGTCCAGGCGATCTCGAGACTTTGACAGCGCCCAAAAGGCCAAGTCGCGGGAACCAGCTTAGGCTAGTCACAGGCACTTAGTAAAAAAAATAGATAGCCGGGGAGTTAAAATCAGTTTCAGGTCAAGATCGAAAAAGGTCAGCTAAGCTGCGGACTCGAGAATTGGCAGTGAATGTAGGGAAGGGTTGGGTAGGGTAAGGTAATGTGAACATCGGCTCGAGGTCAAGATCCAAAGGGTCAAGCAGGCTTTTCTACGTTTGGGCACCTGCTTTTGCGGCGGCTTCCCTCGGAAGCCGCGTCTGTTGGGAAAGGATCCTATCAACAGATGAAAACTGTTGGGTGAACGAACATCAGAAATCAGAGTTAACTGAAGGCAACGAAGGCAAATAGGAGCAAAGGAGGCAATGGCCTATGGGGGCGGCACAGTTCAGAGGCGGCAGTAGGCCTACCGTAACACTTAAAAATTTAAAATTAAAAGCGAACATTAGCCTAAATGTAGGCCCTATTTTGAAACTGTGAGCGAGACAATAAATAAATAAATATTATTATAATGATATTAGTAACAATTAGATCGTTGAAACATACAGTAAATACTAAGGGCATAAGAAAAGTTGGTATAGGCCTAGTATACAGCAGCATATTGTTAAATCTGTCTCTGAATAGCCTAATAGCTCCAGCGATGGGGAACAAAAGAAAATAATAAAGCTGAAGTCAAATTTGTTTTAAGAGTAGGCCTATGGGCCTACTACACCAGCTTAATACAGTCCATCAGTGTGCATTAATCAATATAAGCCTTATTATTAAAAAAATTCTACTGTAATTTCTAGTAGTTTTCGGGAATCATTTGACGTGAAAGTCACCGTAGATTGAGCTTAGACTTTGAGCGTCTGAACAGCTAAGAGGCATTCAGAAAGCCAGCCAGACAGACAGACACAGACAGACAGACAGACAGACAGACTCGATCGATATCAGTGTCATTGGTGTTGGTTGATTTTGCGATCATCATTACACGCATTCTAAACAGAGGCGTCAGACAATGGCACCCAGGGCGTGACAACCATTCAAAGTGGCGGCAGTGGTGCATGATCTCACCCGATCAATTCAGTGAAAAATGAGCAGGGTAGAGGCTACACGATCGCCATTGATAGCCGTGTATATTTAACGCAACAGAAAAGCCTGCATCGATGGATCCAGATAGGTCGTCAAGTTACTGATGCTAAATATGCAAAAATTGATCGGTCTAGAAATGGAACAATGTTCAAATAGAAGGCAGGTCTATGAATCAGGCGAACAACCAAGGTGCAATGGCAAACTGATCCAGATATTAACTGACCCGGTTCTTAGGGAAATGAAAGGATTATAGTCACCAATGGATCATACTAGTGTCTCTGCTAGAATTTCTATGGGCATCAGATGGGACCCATATGGGCTCTATACGGGTCCCATATGGGTATAGGCCTATGGGTCATTTCTGGGCTCGTGAATTTCGTTCACGGTCTCCTATATTACATGTATGTTCAATAATGTTACAGCTGTAGGCAGTATAACACTGGTTGCCGATGCGCACATGCATTGAGAGTAAGATCTTAATATCCATGCTTAGCTGCCGCATGGGCTGTGCTCCATAGTTATTATCTCAGGAAGTAGTGCTTCTTGGTCCTATCCGTTCCGTAGATATCTTCGTTCTGGTGCAAAGATGACCTGGTCGTTCCTCTGGCCTGAATTTTCACAGTGCAGCACAAAATCAGCTTTCTGGAATAGGATGTCTATAGCACCCCATGGTGTGCTAATTGCATTCCATTTCAGATATTTATATAGCGCCCCTTCAAGATTTCTACTCAGAGGCGCTCCCGACTACAGCGCGGACACTGAATCGGAGTTTCACGCCGAAGCGCATGAGCAATTGCGAGTGAAGGACTTGCCCAGGGTCCCTACGCGGCGGCTTGAGGTAGATTCGAACCCGCAACCCTCCGGCTGCAAGGCAACAAACATACCCCTTGAGGTGGATTCGAACCCGCAACCCTCCGGCTGCAAGGCACCGAACATACCCCTACACCACCGCGCCCCACTGCATGGCCGTACTTTGCGTGTAGCTATAGGTATACGTCTGATAGTGTTTGATTAGTGTTTGAAAAACATTCTTTTCGATGCTGGTGTTCTGAGCATTGGATCTAGTGATGTGAAATGATTTTTTACCGGTAAAAAATCCACATTATATTTTACCGTGGTAAAAAATGGTAAAATATGGTAAAAAAATGATTAAAATGGTCAATGCTTAAAGTTTTATTTCTTTTCACTTAGGGCCTATTAAATAACATAATAAATATTATTAGTATCCATATTCACTTAAGGTTTTCAATGTCAGCTTCATTCACAAGATTGTAGCAACTGATCATACGCTTGGGTGTGGCTCAGATATAAAATTATGCCCTATGCGCTTTGCTATGTAAACTTCTTTCTTTCTGTTCACGGGCTCATCACCCTTTGACAAATAATGTAGGATGATTGCAGAATTGTGTTGAAATAATACTCGGTTAGTTCTTCCAAAATTTCAACTAGTTTTCATGCACCATTTTCTGTAGCAGAAATCTACCTATGAAATCTCCCAGCAAGTGGCAAGTAATATTAGGCTACTGTAGGACCTAATAGACAGCTACACTGGAGCCTATATATCTTCTGTTTCTACCTACTAGAACAGATAAGTTGTAGCTTTAAAAGTGAATGAGACCTGATATATAGGTCTACCAAATATAAGAGAAGTTTTCATCTGGGCTGAATCACTTAGCCTACAATTAAGGCTACAACAATTATTGCAATTTGTGACAGTGGACGAAAACTCACTTTGTAATAAAAATGTGTTTTTCTCAAACAAACTGTCTATTTAGCAATTCAAAAGGACTACTAAGGGATTTCAATATTTGTCTGTAACTGATAAATGGCTAAACACACCGTTGGGGAACATAACCAAGATATTATATCATTTAAATCATTTTTTACCATTTTTTACCATATTTTACCAATTTGACCGGTAAAAAATCCAGATTTTTTACCGCAAAAATATTTTACCGGTAAATTTACATCACTAATTGGATCTATAGATGACCAATGATCTAAGTTGAAGCCTGCCATTCGCTGAGGATGAAGAGATCCAAGTACTCATCGGCTGAAGGACCAGCAAAAGGGGCTACACAATAAAGTCGCAGAGTTCTCTTTCTTCAGGTGGTGTCTTGAGGTGGTGTCTTGTGGTGGTGGATTTGCTGACTTGCTGGTCGTGAGATGGCTTGTGTGGTTTGACGGTCGAACAGGAAACAAGGGTGAGGACGCCAAACAGTTTTAGAATACATCTTATGTCAGGACGCAAGATAGTAGTGTGCGATCTGTATTAAGGAAAAAATGAATATTATTTGAACGAGCTCCAATTTCGTATACACATACATGTACACACACACACACACACACACACACACACACACACACACACACACACACACACACACACACACACACACACACACACACACACACACACACACACACACACACACACACACACACACACACACACACACACACACACACACACACACACACACACACACACACACACACACATATATATATATATCATATAGACTATATATATATATAGGCCTACTGCGCACGGAATCCCACTGAAGATAAAATGAAATGGAATAATTATCGGGTGAGTACAAACGTGAGTCAACAGCTGCAACGTTACATGTAGATGCGTTTGATAATGCCACTCATTTGCTGGATTGCTAGCAGAGTAAATATTATGACGAACGAAAAAGACAATTGTTCTTTGAATATTTAAGTGCAGAGCTGGACGATGGTCCTATAAGAGACGTAGTTCATCGAAGCAAATCCTTTGTCTGAATTAAATGTTCGTTTGGACCACTCTGATGGATTGAAGAGCTTCTACTACGGTAACAATAATCCCGGTCGAATGATCGCAGAAGCCTATTTAGGAAGTGTTATTCAGCGCTCGTGAATAAGCTGGTGCCCTGCGCTTAGTTTTAGAGTAGCGCTTTAGAAATGTGGAGTTTACGATTAAAGATTTTTTTAGCTCTTCGTGATCAAACGTTCGACCAAAACGCGAGACAGAATAAGGTAGGTGCTCGTTCATTATTCCAATTATTATTACGATACAATACATTTAAACTTTTACTTTGATAATGACCTGTAGCGCAGTTACCATAGTGCACAAAACATCGGTCGAGTAAAATCGCAATCAATCGCAGTTTCCATATCAAAGTCATGCACTTTATTTGGAAACGTACCTTCACTACGCCTCTGAATTTACCGTTAAATATGAAGGCTACATTTACTTACGACTACGAAAGATTGTAATTGTCATCGTAATTTCGAGATTTCTATAGCGCCCAATTAAAGAAAGCTATGTCGCGGGAACATGCTTATGAATCACGGACGCTTGGTTAAAAATAAATCGTCAGGCATGTAAGGTCGGTTTCAAATCAATATAAAAAAATAAGTAAATGAGCCATTTATTGACAAAGCATCCACAGCATAAGATCACACTAACAGCAGTCAATACAAACGCAAAATCTTCAAGTAAATGATGCAAAAGTGGAAAGGTCAATCCAAAAGGGTCATATGCAATAATTACCGTTTTCTGGATAATGTTTGGCAGTAGTAGGCCTAACAGTGCATGAACGAAATGCACTGTATGACTGTTTATGGTAAATTTGACTGTATTCATCTGAATAACTAATGATGGCGATGATGATGATGATGATGATGATGATGATGATGATGATGATGATGATGATGATGAAAATTTCAGTCAATCATTTGGCGGCGATGGATAGGAATAAATAATTTCCATTTTCCTCGGTCATTTCAAACTGTCCATTGCTTCCTTAGTGTTAGTCCAAGCAGTGGTTAAATTCAGTCGGATCTCACCGGATCTGAGATCCGGTACCTCGGATTTGAGATCCGCCACCTAAACTATGAGATCCGTCGCCTAAAAGAGAAGACCAGTCACAAAAATGTGCTTTCGTTACAGTAATCGACCCTATGATTCTCAATTCATTCATTTCATTTTATGTGTTATCCCCCAGAGCCGTTTTATCCACTAGGCACAGTAGGCACTGTGCCTACGGCCTACGAACCCTTCAGGGGTCTACGAAAAGTCTGAAATGAGATATAGAAAAAAAGTTTAAATATCGTATTTTACGCGAAACTGAAAAAAGAAATTTTAAATTATTATTTAGTCATTTTGTAACATTAGCCAACTGAAACAGTTTAACTTTAAGATAGTAACGTAAAGTTAAGTTGTTCAACAGCCTACATTGTGTGAACATTACCGCTCTTTGCATTAGCACAAATTATCCCAATAGCGAATAGCGAGTATCGTTTGTAGATTCATCAGGTAGGCTTAGGCTTTCGATTGTGAAGAAAATTCGGGGGTTCGCCACCTTTGGGTAAGCAATTTAATCACTGAGTCCAAGTTATGTTATATCGTAGTATCTATCCAGCTGGGACTTGGTCTGGCGCTGGTTCTGTTTCCTTCGAATCCTGCATGTGTACGGTGCATTGTGTGATATTAACTGCCTATTGTTTTAATAAACTCATTACGTAATCAATCGCATTTGTGTTCAGTGGAGGCGCCAGGATTTCAGGTTTGGGGGGGCTGATGCTCAAAAAACCATGCGACGACCTTGACCTTTCTTTTTTTTCCTTTTAGGGGGCTGAACCGCAGTTAGGGGGGCTAAGCACCCCCTAGCCCCCCTGGCGCCGCCACTGTTTGTGTTGGCTGATTGGCAAGATCTAAGTTGTTCCATTGTCTTTCCCTGGCATTGGGTCTTCGAATTAACCCTCGGGCTACCAAGGGGGGTGGTTGCCACCCCCTAGGTTTTTTTCATCTCAAACTTTTTCCGTATGGAATAAAAATTTGACCTTTTAGGCAGCTGTAGGGGGTTCATTTACACACGTTTTGAGGTAAAATGTGAGATGATATCTCACACCGTTCAAAAGTTATAGACAATATACCCGAGGCACCAGTGGGGGTGGATACCACCCCCTCCTAGATTTTCGACTATATCTTATCCGTCATTTAATATTAAGAGACATAAATTTTACCATTCTATAGAGGGAATGTGGGGCTACATTTCTATGGTCACTGAGTTGACCTGAGACAACCGGAAGTGCTCAAAATAAATAATAATACGCGTAATATGTGTGAAAAATGGCTGAATGGAAGCACTCCCCCTTAGTTTTTGTCTGTAGCATATTCATTTGTCTTCCTGGAAGAGAAACAAAGATACCATTCTTTAGAGGGAATGTAGGGCTTCATTTGCATACCTACATCTTTGTCTTTTGAATACCGGAAGTGATCAAAATAAATAATAATACGCGTAATCTGTGTGAAAATGGCTGAATACAGCATTACAACGTAAACCGATATATATGTGTGGATATATATGTATGGATGTACATTTATACTATATAAACATGTGTAGGGGTGATTTTGTGTATCTTTTATACATAGATTAGTTTCAAAACACACATAATCTTATATTTGTTTATCCAAAAGTACAAAATGTACGCAATAATATAAAATATTGCTAATTAATGGGTTCCATTGTTAAAAGTGATGTAATTTCGAGGTGCATTCACATAATGTACAACTAAATATACCATTCTGTGCAGAAATGAATGCTGAATCCATTGCTATATTACAAGTTATGATATGTGAAACCAAACCCGAAATCCAGGGGGGGTGGTAACCACCCCCCCTTGGTAGTCCGTGTTACAAAAAAAGCTTGGTAGCCCTAGGGTTAAGTTGGGTTATTTTTTTTATCCGTGGCACAGTCTTTGTAATTTTGTCTGACAGGTCGTCATTGCTCCACAATCCCCCGGTGTTTTTCTATGCATTTCGATCTAAATGTTCTGTTGTGTTCTTAATATTCTTAAGTGTTTAATAGCAGGATGTGTTTGCAGCAAAGAATGAATGAGCGAGTCGATTGAATGAGCGAGTCGATAAAGTTTACATCTGGACAATGTGTTTTAGTGCAGGGTGAAACAATGAAGGTGCAATCAGCGCAGTTCTATAAACACGAATGATCCTACATGTGAATTTCGTTTAAAGGCTGCTAAACGATGTTGTTAAAATGAAGTCCAATTTTAGTGTCAAACAGGACGCAACATTTTGAATCCTACAACTGTCGATAGGATGTC
The DNA here is from genome assembly GCA_020284085.1 of Aporrectodea caliginosa. Lineage (NCBI taxonomy): Eukaryota > Metazoa > Annelida > Clitellata > Crassiclitellata > Lumbricidae > Aporrectodea > Aporrectodea caliginosa. The sequence continues at coordinate 114,593 of JACEVL010000482.1, read as the reverse complement.
AAAATTTGACTCGATTTAATGGAGTCCGAGTCAGAGGCGAAAATCTATACATAACTTTGGGGGGGACAGAGTACCTACGAGGGCCGGATTTTGGAAGGGACAGCAGGGCTTAAGTCAAAACTTTGGGGGGGACTGTCCCCTCTGTCCCCCCCATGATTTACGCCACCGGTCCGAGTCAGGTTGCCAGTGAGACCAAAGAGAGGAGGCGAGCGGCTGCTAAGGCGGGTTTTGTTGAGGACGAGAAGGCATGGAAGGCGAGGAATCGGATGCGTTAGGGTCGGTCGGTAGGAATACTTAAAGAAGTGATACTTCGATTTGGAATAGAACGTCTCTGGAGGTCCGAGTCCGGTTGCCAGAGATACCAAGGAGAGGAGGCAGGGCGCCTTTACAGTGGCTTGTTCAAAGCTTTGGAATTCACTGCCCAGTTTTGTGAATTCTGTCAGTTCTCTTATCTCATTCAGAGCTAAACTTAAAACGCTCCTATTGCAGCTTGCTTACCCTCCTCAGTTTTTGACTTCCGGTTTCTCAGCACATGGGTTAAAGGGCCAATCTCTGTGTGATGTAACAAATGCTACCACAGTGTCGCGGATGCTCTATGCGGCCCCGGCGTGGTGGGGCTTTGTGGGGGTAGAGGGACGCTCTCGTCTTCAGGCAACTATACGGCGACTGGTCCGGTCTCGTTATCTACCGGAATCCTACCAAAGTTTCGAACAACTTTGCAGAAAAGCAGACTCTAACCTCTTTTCTACCATCATCAGCAACCCTGCACATGTATTACATCAACTACTGCCTCCCGTGAAAACTGTTTCATACTCGCTACGCCCCAGAACCCACAATAGAATAATACCTAAGGCAAACTCTCTATCTCGTAAAACATTTGTCACACGGATGCTTTATACTTAAATTTTTTTATATTTGATGATCTTTGTACACCAAACTGCGGTTAGCAGTTGGTTTTTCAATAAAGGATATACTTACTTACTTACTTTACTAGCGAAGGAACTGAGAATACGCGGAATTCAGGAGAAGATTATCTCCATAGTTGAGGTGCAGTGTGGGGGTATGGATCGGTTTGAGAACTTGAGGTCATAGACCCTTAAATAAAAGGGTCTATGGTTTAAGCACAGGCGTTATAAGTTCATATTTTGACGTATTAATAATGGCCAATAACGGTAATGGATTTTTCAAGCTTCTGGGTCATTTAGAAGCCAGGGAAGTAAGAACTATGTGTGAGGAAAACATTGGAATCATCAGCAAATAATATAAAATGGATAAGTGACGATGTATTTGGTAAGTCGTCGATGTAAAGTAGGAACAATAACGGACCTAGTAGGGGCCTGCTGAACCCTGCTGGACCCCGTATTTAATTACTTTAAATGTGGATAGTTTATAGTTACAGTTCACTCGCTGAAATCGCAAGGTAAGTAGCCTAATCCTTGAACCATAATCAGAGGATTTCTCTTATACCATATTCCTCAAGTTTGTTTAAGAGTATCCTATGGTCAACAGTATCGAAGGCTTTCGATAAGTCCAAAGATATGCCTACACAGTACTCGTTGTTATCTATAGCTTGGGAAATTTTGTCTTGCCTTTTAGAAATTGCCATTGCAGTAGAGTGGCCCGATCGCAAGCCATGTTGAGAGGGATATAGGATATTCATTTTAGAAACATAATTATAAAGACGTTGGTACATAACTGTCAAGAAGTTTAAAAAAATAAGATAATATGGATATGGGCCTGTAATTTGCCAGATCGTCTTTGTTCCCTTGCTTAGATATTGGAGTGTTGTTAGGACTTACCGAATACATAAATGCGATTCACATGTACAGTAAACCAAAATGTGATTAGCAATTGGTGTATTAAAGAATATGAGCCTACTTAGCCTACTTTATACTTACTTAATAATATTAACCTTGTTGTTGTGCAGTAAACCAATTTTTCGCCAAACCTAAAAGCTGGCGTTTCACATGAAAATATTTTCCATGCCTCCTACACCGAGCAATAAGATTTCAGATTCCGAAATTATTGAATGAATGAAGTCTACTACTTTTCCCTCTTTATTGCCCTCGTCCGTTTCCTGGCATCGATTTTCGGGCCACTGCGTCCTCCTGTATGCGTCACTGAGGTTGCTATGCGCTGCTTTGCTCTGCGCTGTTTTGCTCTGCACTGTTTTGCTCTGCGCTGTTTTTCTCTGCGCTGTTTTGACCTGCGTTGTGCTCTCATTCTTCTAATACAAACCATGCAGTTCACATATTTTGTTTTCTCTGCCTGGTTATCTGTTTGTCTGTCATTCGGCCCTAGTTTCTGCCATTACCAGTCTAGCTGGACGTTTCGTTTATTCGTAAGGATGTTTATCTCATTCTGTTAATGAGTCTCCAGCTAGCTATTGTTGAATTTTAAGTGAACTGCCACGTGCTTGTCCCATTCACTGGGGAATAACAACTTCGCCACAATGATATTCAGATTGGAAATTTTCGTATTTATTTTGCACAAAGTAGCCTATCTATCTGCACGCGGATCGTAGGCCTATATATATCCGGACACGCAATGGGTGTCAATAGATGAGAGTGACGTCGTTGGCGTGTTCTGTACTCTGCACGCATCATGCAATTATCGACCCCTTAACAAGCACGATCTAAAAGACTCGTTCACTTCTCGATAGCAGAGAGAGCAGTCAGCTAGCTTGTGACTCGATGACATAACGTTAGTCAAAGGAAACAAGTCGCAAATTATACAGTAAGATATCTGTAGAGGAACAGAACTTTTGGTGATACGATTTGGCTGATCTTTGTAACTTGCTCAGGCGTCGACGTGAGTAAAGCACATTTGACAGCGCAGAATGAGTTTCCATATCCAAAGACTGGCAAAGAGTTCTTGTTTGTGGATAGGATTCTGTTTTCCGAACGACGTCAGTGTCCTTCATGGTATATCGAACTGGATTGCATCATATGAAGATGATCAACGGTGCGATCCATTGATGTGCTACAGAGACTGAAGGTTTGTAAAGACCATGCAAAAGACACCGCATCACAGTAAAAATTAAATCGCTTATATTTATCACCGCAAGCATTGGAACATTATGTCAGGTAACAACAAATTATATTGGAATTATGTGTCATTTGCAGTATACACCATCCTATCACACAACGCTTTAGAGCAAATCAAAGCTAAAATAGAAGACAGAGAGTAGGCTAAACATAGCATGAAGACTGAACATAGCATTGACAATAAAGTAACACGTTGAAGCTACTGAGATGTTGGAGATACTGCTACTGACATCAGCGCTGTACCTGACAGTGGAGGGATCTAACGTATCAAAGGTCTTCCAAAAAGCATCCTATGTTTCGGGAGCGATGTTCTGCGCTATGGACCCACCGTACAAAGTGATTTCGGCTGCAGATGCGGGAATGTCGATGCCGGGTCACGCGTCATGTTCATCTTCCGCGATTGGATGTGCATGGGGATGCAAGGAAGATGAAAACTGCGCTGGATTCAATTTCAACCATACATCAAATGAGTGCCAACTGTTCTCCAGTACACCTCTCATTTATCAGACGATGACAGAGTGTGCTTTTTTCCAGGTAATTCTATTCAAACAGTGTTGTGTTTTCTTATGTAAGAGGCCTAATCAGCATTGTAATGTTTGCTTTGTGATTATATACTTTCATTCACTGAGGTACATGACTGACTGCTACAGAGATCAATCTCAAACTAACATTCAGAAATATCATAACCACATGTTGACTAATGTATCTTATATATCTTGTTTTATTACAGGGAATTATTTTCAATCTCAAAACAAAAACTGGGGAATATAATAACCACTTGTTGACTAGAGTAACTTGGCCCATTACTTCATCTTGTTTTACTACCGTGCATTATTTTCCTTCTAATCTAGTTTTATTTTCAGCTCAAAGAGAATCATTTATAGAAGAAACAAAATCCACTAGGTGACTCAATATATCTTAGTGAGAAATAAGGCGAGAATAAGACTTATAAAAATTAACATTTTCAGATGAAGAATTCTGACGAAACATGTCCGAGCATCCAAAGTGAGTCGCTGATTTCAGTTCTGTCCATAACACCCGTCGATCAGCCAATATTTTATATTTGATCATTTTAAACCCGTTTCTGTTACGCGGGTAAATTTCTCATTCAATCTCTTTTTATCTGTCTGCGTTTCACTCCCAACAATCTAATTTATGTTTAGTTTAAGCTTAGAGAGTGGCTTGTTCTGAAATTTATGATGGCACATCTTTTCTTCTTTCTGTCGAAATCTGATGTCAGTTTTCAAAAGTTAAACAAGGATACCACTCGTCACATTTCAAATAATTTCTAAAACAAGTCTTCAAGAGTCATGCTTTTAAGCACCTGTTTGTCTGTTTTAGATATAAACAAGGTGACCAACACCAATTCTACAATTAAGATGATCCCAGCTCGATGTTGTGCCTTTCCATTCACTCTGAACGGGTCCTTCTACACAAGCTGTACTTCGATGCCCTCCAACCCAGAAGAGACAGGATGCCTCATCGCCAATCTCACCTGGATTCGATGCATCCCACCCGCAGGTAAAGTGGTCACAATCTTGCAGTGATTTGGATGAGGTGGTATCAGATTTGGTTAAACGAAATAAATTGGAAAGAAGTAATTATATAATTATTTATTAATAATGATGATGATGATGATGCTGATGATGATGATGATTACAATAATAATAATAATAATAATAATAATAATAATAATAATAATAATAATAATGAAAACATAATAGTAGTAGTGGTAGCAGTAGTGGTAGCAGTAGTGGTAGCAGTAGTAGAAGAAGTAGTCATGGTTGTACTAGTAGTAGTAGTAGCAGCAGCAGCAGTAGCAGCGGCAGCGGCAGTAGCAGTAGAAGTAGCAGTAGCAGTAGCACTACTACTAGTAGTAGTAGGAGTAGTAATGATAATAATAGTGATGTTGGTGACGATGATAATGATGATGATGAAGATGACAATAATAATAATAAAAAAATTTAAATATAAAAATAATAATAATAATAATATACGAACTTCTTTTATACCACAGCAACAACAATATCACCTTTGCCAGAACCATCGTTAAAACTCCGAAGTATCAATATTATATCTTCATTCTTAAAAATTAGTCACAGTCATCCAACAGACACGGAAGTAATTTTCAGGATCAGATAAGTTGTCTATAAGGTTCGTAGGAACCAACCACATCATTCGTCACCTGCTGACCTCGAAAACCTGTAACTAACCGAAAAGATCCTCTAAATGTCTCAATTTGCCTTTACCGAGGACGACCATTCAATAGATTAAACACATTATAATGGAGTTATAGGCCAGTCGTTGAAGTGGGAACCATGATAATGATGTGATGGCTATTGGCATGAACAACTCAGTTTTGGCATCAATTACATCTCCTGTTTCGCAGAGCTGAATCCTCGGACCATTCTTCATTTACGTACTGCACATGGCCGGTCTGATCATCATCATCTCTGCTCTTAGAGCCTATCCAGGTTCTTCAATACGCATCTTCTACGGCGTCTAAAGCTGTAACTGATTTCCCATCTGTCTGACACACTGACTAATATGTCTAACATGCAGACAATTGTGACGATGGTCTAAGCATAGATGTCTACAAATCGGCTGAGGCTGAACCATAGAAGACGGAATTCATATGTTGGGAACAGACGCGAGCAATGATTGCGCCTTCGTTGGCGATATACATGCATACAAAGAAACTAGTAGCAGAGGAATTTGCACATTCGAGATTTGTTCGGAACTTGGCATGTTTCTGAACGAGATCTTTACATGGAGGAGCACGTTACTTCCCTTTGAAAATCATGATTTTACCAGCTCCGTCAGACAAGAGTCATTTGGCAAATATATCAATCGATGCCGCTGCAACTCTTGTCTAATCTTTTATTCTGATGCGCATGAATTCGTCAGCTTCAGTTCATTCTTAACTGCGCCGCTGAAATCGTCGCTAGCCTGCAAAATTGTTTTCATGTAACATGTTTCGAGGTAAATGCGAGAGACGATTAAATGATTTAAATCATCATCAGAAGAACTTCGATAGTGTGTGCCGTCCCAGAATATCCTCAGTCCTACTCCATGAGCTGCATTGGCTTCCTGTTGAATTCAGAATAAAATTGAAATTGACCTGTCTGACCTACAAAGCCCTCAGCACTAGCACACCTCTCTATCTTCATTCACTACTAACTCCTTACATCCCTCCTCGTTGCCTGCGATCATCAAGTACAGGTCTTCTAGCTGAGCCGCGATGCAGAACAGTTATGGGCTCTCGTGCATTCCACGCCTCTGCCCCATTTCGGAGTGACCTGGCGCGCGTTACAAATTTATTTATTTATTTAATAATAATAATAATAATAATAATAATAATAATAATAATAATAATAATAATAATAATAATAATAATAATAATGATGATGCAGCCGGATCTTGCCGAGGGATAAACCGTTCCAGAAAACCATCTTCCTTTCTCCGGATAATAGTTTTGATAGCCTGAGGGATTAGTACTATCTCAGGTAAAATAATAATAATAATAATAATAATAATAATAATAATAATAATAATAATAATAATAATAATAATAATAATAATAATAATAATAAAATTTGCCAGAGCCAGAGGAGTTCTAACTTTCCAGACTTTTATCATTTTAATTAATCTTGAAGTCCCTGAGGGATCATGTTTACCTCGGGGAAAAAAATAATAATATACCAGAGAGCTCTCCAATCCTATTTCTTTTATTAAAAGCAACGGTGGTCTATCATCGATACTTCAGCGGTTCGTGGGAATTTGATGGTCCGGCGTTCCAGTACGACAACACCGAAACGGTGGTGACATGGAGCTGTCGTGTAGATTGAACAACGTCTCTGGAACGGCCTTTCATTATTACAACGTACTTTTCTTCCACAGACAACTCAGAAAATATATCAAAGCTTTCTTTTACGCACCTGCTTACATCTAGTAGATGGCCATGTTTATCGCTCTTACGAGCTTCTTAAAATTCGTCACATAAATTGTTTGATACGTAGACATACAAACATCTGTGCTAAAAATCTAAGAATTTCAATTTCAGATTTTCAAGCATCTTTTCTGGACATAACCATTGATATTCCTGAAATGGCTGAAGCCGTTCCAGTACGAAGTGTTTCCGGTTGGATAATCATCCACCAAAACGTCCCAACCAGCGCAGTATCCTTCAACCGCTCCTGGAGTGACTACAGAGATGGATTCGGAAACGTCACTGGAAACTTTTGGTTTGGAAACGAGAAAGTCCATCAACTGACGACAGCTGAGAGATGGAAGCTGAGGGTGGAAGTCCAGTCGAACGACACTCTGAAGTGGTATTCGGCTGAGTTTGAGACCTTCCGTTTGGCAGACGAAGCTAACTGGTACAAGCTGAATGTTACCGGTTACCTTGGAGACGGTGGTGATGCTTTTAACAATGTCTCGGCTAGTGGTTATAATACGAACGGAATGAATTTCTCGACCTATGACAGCGATCACGACAACAACAATGGCAGCTGCGCCGCAACTAACGGCGGCTGGTGGTACAATACATGCGGCACATCAAACCTGGCTCCTATCTCGGTTGCCCGCGGTCGCTGGGACACATTAAAAAAGATGTCTTTGGCTCCTAGTTTCTACGTCTATCGCAGTCGAATGCTGATAAGGCCGAACTAGGAGACAATGTATTCAGGTTTTCTACAAGTGAGGATCTGGAGAGGAACGACTTTAAAAAGATGGACGGACAAAAGGCGATTAACCGGAAAAGCTGTGTCTGTCTGCGTCATGGTTGGACGACGTCTTATGGCACCGAGGGTAGTTTTCTTATTCTTCATTGAATTTCGAAGTTTTCTGAAGATCAACGGTTTTTCATTTCTCATCCACATTCATCCAAAGCATTTGCATAGGTCGTTAGGACCGGTGTTCATGATGTATTATAATTATTGGGTTTTGATTAATAACTGATGCATTATAATTATTAGTTTTTTGATTAATAACTGATGTATTATAAACATTATTTTTTTAAATTAATAACTGATGTATTATTAGTTTTTTGATTTGTAACTTCTCAATTAAAAAGACCCAGACGTAAGTTAATCTACAACGGTTGGCAGATGGTCCCGCCTTTGAAGTCTCTGACCCGTTGTAAACAGAAGATGGAAAAAACAAGTGAACTCTGCGCCCTGTTTGGGTCAGCTCGGCATGCCATTCTTTGACGTGAAACAAGGGTTTCATCGATGGATTTTTGTGGTCGCGTTTGTGTCTGAGTCAGAAGGTCATCGGGTCCACACTTCTGAGACATTTCTATATCTGTGTGGAAACGAGTGTGATGCCGTTAACTTTTATCTTCTTATATAAAAGCTTATGGCTAGCATGTGTAAAATTACAAATTATTTAATCGTGCAGTTACTCTATGTTATTTTGATGCTGTTTGTTATCATTGTGTAGACCTAAACTGAACGGAACATGGTTGCACGTGCAATTAGCCTACTTTTTTCACCTACTTCGGGTACTCGGATACATTCGGCCACATAACGGCAAAGTTTAAACATAACGAGGAAGAAATCGATTCTCACACAAAGAAACAATTTCGCAATTGCAAGAGATGATATCTTGAGTTCGTCTATCTCAATAGCTCAACCCGGTCGTTAAATTTCCCCGTCTCGCTATACATTGTTTAGTTATACCAGGGCGAACGGAGGCGTTCTCTCCTTCCGCTTTTCATAGTATTATTAGCCATGGATTATTTCTCTCAATGTCTTTTTCTCTACCTATGCTCGTTTCTATTTGTCTGTCTCAGCTAGGCACAGTCGTGCCTTTCTCCTGGGTCTTATAGTCAACATAGTCTATGGGGGGATGGTGGCGCTTTGGAAAAAATCTGGCACAGAGACCGAGAGGTACCCCTTCGAGCCCCCCAGATTGGGCGGATATGCTTTGTAGGCTGCTATTAGCGCCGTTGTATTGCAAGCTTTCTGTTCTGTTAGTAGTTAAGATTTCAATTGCATAACATGTAAATGTACAGCGCAGTGCGTTTGTCAGGCGCTTATTAAAGAAAAGATATTATTATTATTATTATTATTATTATTATTATTATTATTATTATTATTATTATTATGTCCGTCTATATTTCCTAGTTGCGTAATTTACTTGCAGTTTGTATGTTTTCATTTCTCTCTTAATGGTAAAGTTTAAATATATCGCTTCGCGAAGAACAGAACAACGATTTTGTCATGATGATCCTCAGGTCGCAATTTCTCTCTTTTATTCTCAGGCACACATATGTTTTACATATTGCTCGCACATCCCAACGGTTCTGGAGTGCAAACATGACCCGACTATTGCTACTGAAACGTATGTTCCTCATTAATCGAAGCATTCGCCAATTATAATATTTCACGCACTAAAAGACCTTTCCAGTAAGCAAGAACTGAGAGACACAGTCAATCAACGTCATAGTAAGAGGCAGAGATGGTGCAAGTACTTAGGTTGCAAATACAAGTGCAAATAGGCCTACTGAGGTCTCAAGTACAAGTACGAGTGCAAGTATTTAGGGTTTCAAGAACAAGTACGAGTACAAGTACTACGGTCTCAAGTACAAGTATGAGTACAAGTACACATGGCTACTGCAATAAATAAAAGATATCTACTTCTCTAACAAATCAATGTTGCACTGCCGCATTAATTCATTTTGAATTGTTTTGAGATATATTAGCGATGTGAGCAGTTTCTCACTCAAATAGACCATTCTATCCTCCATCGTGATACGCATCACGATAACCAAGACGAAAATCCAGTCAAAATCACCAAAAACGAAGGAAATTAATTTCAGGTCGCCGTACAAACCAAAGATACGCAACCTAAAAAATTTTATATGTACAATAAATCCAAACAGTACGATTGAATACACTTAGAAACCGCCAATAATGCAAACTAAACCGGACACTCCATTTCGCTAAAGGGATACTCATTTGAAGGGGAGATCCGTAGTGGTAACATAACTGGCGTGAAGAGCAGTAGGTAGCGGGATCGCTTCCCGCAACCCTTCCAAAGGTCCACTCAGCCTATCATTCGCGAGATGGCGCGTTGGTAAAATTAGATGTAGAACGTGATGGGCACCTTGCATGGCTGTCGTATACAGTTAAATTCGACTCCTGTAATAGCTTGTGATCATCCGTTCATACTGAATTGTAATCATACTGCGCAATTGTCAAAATGAAAATATTAAACGAAGATTATTATTATTATTATAGTTTTGCCCCGATTATTATTATTATTATTATTATTATTATTATTATTATTATTATTATTATTATTATTATTATTATTATTATTATTATTATTATTATTATTATTATTAGGCCCTACTATTATTATTATTATTATTATTATTATTATTATTATTATTATTATTATTATTATTATTTTTATTATTATTATTATTATTATTATTATTATTATTATTATTATTTAGTTATTATTTCATGACACCGACGTATTGGTGATTTGACGATTGTTTTACACTTTGCAAATTCAACGACGAGATAAGGTGTAGGCTATCTACGAAACTTTCCGCCTTGAATCGAAAGCACAAAAATACCTGGAACTGAAACCGGTTTCTATATACTTTCCTTCGCTATCAACGGTTGAGCAACTGACGTGTGATCACCTGAAGGGTTCAGATAGGATAATAAAATATGTGTAATTTAGTATCAACGCCACTCATACGTAGATAGAATTTATTTGTGTTGTGAACTTAACATATCTGGATTTTCTATATAATTGCAATTAATATTTCTACGAAACATGATTGGTGTTTATGACTTGCATTACTACTTGATGTGGTGTAATATTATTATTACACCACATCAAGTAATAACGCAGGTCATAAACACCGATCATGTTCTGTAGCTGAGTCGTGCTTGGCTGAGCAGAACATATTATGTTCCACTCAGCCAAGCAAGACGAGGCTAAAACACTACTTAAATACAGCACCACAGCGTCCTATTATAGGCCTACATAAAAATTAACCTTCATTTATAACTAGCATTTTATTGCACTTCTGAAAAGCCTTTAGACGAACCTTCTATAGGTGCATTCGTGTCATGGAATTGTACCAACTGCATCTCTATTGTTACACCTTGTAGACCTGCTGAGACACACTTCGTTTCACGCGTTTCCTATCTTCGCGCATCAGTGCGTAGATGGAAACCTTATTGACTCGTTTATTCAATGCGGCCACAGATTCTGCTAATAAATGCTTACAAATGTTATGAATACAACATACACAAAATCGAAATGCATAAGAAATTAATACTGACGGATTGTAGACCGATGACAAGGTAAGGCCTACGAAAGAAATCATAGTAATTGTTGAGAAAAAGAAATAGGTCTACTGGAAGAAAAGAAGCCCGACAAGACAAGAGAACAGGTTACAGATCGTGCCAATTGGCAAACGAATGAAGAAATATTTAGGTGTATGAAAATAATAGGAACTTAATACAGCAAAGTTTGTAACTTGATCGTATATATATGTAGTTCAGTTTCTTGCAATCTCTGCGGAAGTCTTTCTTTTAGAACTGAAAACTTTCGCTTTCACAAATCCTGGTTTATCCTCGTACTTTAGGAAAGTTTAGGACCTAATTCTTTTACAGCTCTATTTCTAAACATCACACGCCGTATCCATCTGATTGTGTTCCTGCTTGACCTCTGGGTCTTGATCTGGAACCGTATATATGCCTGCCGATAAATTTATGTTGAGTGCTAGTGCTTTAGTGCTTAAATTTATGAGTGCTAGGGCTTAAATTTATGAGTGCTAGTGCTTTAGCTGCTTCAACGCTTAACTTTCTTTAAACGCTGTAGACATTTCGAGTCTTCGAGATCGCGATTGCTATTACAAGTCATAACTATGGCATTTTAGGATATTTATCATCATCATCATCATCATCATCATCATCATCATCATCATCGTCATCATCATCATCGTCGTCGTCGTCATCATCATCATCATCATCATCATCATCATCATCATCATCATCATCATCATCATCATCATCATCATCATCATCATCATCATCATCATCATCATCATCATCATCATCATCATCAACAACAACAACAACAACAACAACATCATCATCATCATCATCATCATCATCATAATTTTATATCTTCATTATTATTATTACTGTACAAGGACAGCTCTCGGTCTTTTTTGTTGCCGAGTCTAGACTCGGGAACTTTCCTGGCAAGCGCTCGCTCCGCAAAGGCTGTGCTGACCTTCACAACTCAAGTAAAAACTCGTCTATTCCTGGATTCATATCCTCTGTAGACTATTTCATTGTCATCACGGACTCCCTTCTTGTCTTTCGACCGGACTCACCCTGGAATTTGGCTCCAACAACATGTTTGGTTAGTAGCGACCATAGACTGATGACAATGTTAGCGTGGTGCAATAGAAGTTTTCAGATTAAATTCCATAGATGTACGCAGTTTACGTACAATTTATGGCTCTAAGATCGATAAATGTCATGGAGTTTTCACGCTGCCAGGTCTTGTATAGCTAGGGAAGTAACAATTACAGACTACATTCGTGCAGCTACAGAATGACGTTGATAAGTATACTCATTGTTCAGTAAGCTTATTGTTAAGCCAACCTGCAAGGTTCTCATTCACCTGCAGCGTTTTATTGGCCCCTACTTGTAACAACAAACTCTATATTTAATAATTGCTGAATTGCTTTTCAACCGTGTCTTTGCATCAATTTCCCGGCCACTGTATTCATTATGCGTTTTTGAGATTGTTACGCGCTGTTCTCCTATTACGCTGTATTACACGCCTCGCAGGTCACTTGCTGTGTTTTCTCTGCCTAGTGATCGATCTATCAGTCCATCAGCCTCACTCTTTGTCACTTTCCGCAGTCGACTGGCTTGCTGAACGTTTGTTTTATTCATGAGAATGTTTCTGTATGTATTCAGCCCATTCTCATTCTACCAATCGATCTCTTGTTAAACAGTGCTGAATTTCAAGCAAGACATCATTTATTTCTTCCTCTCGTTGTAGAATGAATACCTCGCCATAATGATACTCAGATCGTAGATTTCCGTATTTACTTTGCAGCAAGTTTCTCGTTGCACGTGGATCGTATAACAGGATACACATTGGATGCAAAGAGAATAGTATTCACCGATGGAACTAAACGCCGCTGGAACGCTTTGAACTCACATCAGATGCTCGACGCATCACGTATAATATAAACACACGCAGTAAAAGACTCTTCACTTCTCGATAGCCGAAAGAAACAGTCAGTAAGAATTGCCAAAGGAAGCAAGTTGTAAAAACATACAGTAGGAAATCTGTAAAACAAATTAAGGTGCTACGATTTAGCAGATCCTTGAAACTTGCTCATGAAGGCGTGGACGTCAGTAAAGCAGCTTTGACAGCGCAGAATAATTTTCCAGATTCAAAGAGTTCGTTGTTGAATATAAGATTCAGTTTTCAGAACGACGTCAGTGTGCTTTCTGGCATATCGAACTGGATTGTATCATATCAAGATGATCAGAGGCGCGATCCATTATTGGGTGATTAAAACTCAATGTTTGTAAAGATCATTAAATAGACACCATTTTACTTTAAAATATATCACGCACGTTCATCGTCACACAGCAGTAGAACACTCATCAATTCAATAATATAATAAATTATTTGAATCCTATTTGACTTGGAATACGTTACACAATAGTACACAGCGCTTAAATTAAATCTCCATTAAAACGAATGATTATAAACAAAGACAATATCGAAGGTTTCGCATAACATTGAGAATACGGTAACGTAACAAGTTGAAGGTACTGAGATGTTCGAGATACTGCTTATGGCATTAGCGCTGTGCCTGACAGTGGAGAGATCTGACGAATCAAAGGTCTTCCAAAAAGCATCCTATGTTTCGGGAACGATGTTCTGCGCTAGGGCCACTCCGTACAAAGTGATTTCGGCTGCAGAGGCAGGAATTTCGATGCCAGGTCACGCATCATGCTCATCGTCCTCGTTTGGATGCGCATGGGGATGCAAGGAAGATGAAAACTGCGCTGGATTCAATTTCAACCATACATCGAATGAGTGCCAACTGTTTTCCAGTACACCTCTCATTTATCAGAAGGCAACAGAGTGCGCCTTTTTCCAGGTAATTCTATTCAAACAATATTGTGTTTTCTGGTGTAGTGATCAGTATTTTAGTGTTTGTGTCGCGACATATCTTCACAATCATTCATTGAGGTAGGTACAAAGATCATCCAATCTCAAGACTGAAACTCAGTAATATAACAACCATTTGTTGAGTAATGTATGTTATCTTGCTTTAGTACAGTGACTTATTTCTCCTCCTCATCTATTCTTATATTCAGCTCAAAGAGAATCACTTGTAAAACACACACAATCCTGTATGTATATTTCGTGTTGAGAAAATAAAGAGAAAATAAAACTCATGAAATTTTATATTTCCAGATAAAGAATTCTGACGAAATCTGTCCAAGCATTCAATGTGAGTCGACGATTTTAAAATCTATCCTTATATCCGTCTGTCTGTCAATATGACCTTCTTTATAACCAGTTTCTATAATATGTGTAAATGTCTATTTCAATCTATCTTTGTCTATCTGCTTTTCACTCCTCTAAATTTGGTTTATGTTTAGCCTAAGATAAGCGTTTAGGTTGTTCTGAAATATCAAGATGGCGATCAGTAGCGTAACCAGGAAACAATTTCGGTGGGAAGAGGTTTCCATTGGACAAGCTAGCAACAGTTAATTTTTTAATTTCGCAAATAAAAGCATATAAAATATTTTCTGAAACTTTCTGGGGGTTTGAACCCGTAAAACCACCCCTAACTACGCCCACGATGCCGATGGCACATGTGTTTGTTAGTCTCGAAATTTCGCTGTCAACTGTTTAAAAGCAAAGCAACAAAATCACTCGTTACATTTTAAATCAGTTTCTATAATAAAAGTCTTAAGAATCATGCTTTTAAAAACCTGCTGGATTGTTTTAGCTATAAACAACGTGACCACCACCTCTTCTACAATTAAGATGATCCCAGCACGGTGTTGTGCCTTTCCATTCACCCTGAACGGGTCCCTCTACACAAGCTGTGCTTCGATGCCCTCCAACCCAGAAGCGACAGGATGCCTCATCGCTAATCTCACCTGGATACGCTGCATCCCACCCGCAGGTAAAGTGGTCAGGAGCTTGCAGTGATTTGGATGAGCTGGTATCAGATTGGGTTAAATGCAGCATATTCAAATGAAGTAATGCTTTATTATTTAATTTTAATAATAATAATAAAAATAATAATATTAGTAGTAGTAGTAGTAGTAATAATAATAATAATAATAATAATAATAATAATAATAATAATAATAATAATAATAATAATAATAATTCATTTGACGAGTAGGGTCATCTCCAGACAAATTACAACAGCTATAGTAATATCTAAGTCCCTGAGGGATCCTGTATACCTCGGGGCATAAAAAAAAATAATAATAATGTTCCTGCACTATTTAGTAACTACTTTCTTGTAAACGCCGTAATACATGACCATAACACCAGATATAGGCAGAACTATCGATCTGAGGTCTGCAGAATAAATGTCCGATATTTTTCTGTTAGAGTTAAAGGCCCACAGTTATGGAATTCGATTAATACTAATATACGTGAGTCACATTCATTAATAGCATTTAAAACTACTTATAAAAACTATTTGATTGATTTGTACTGACTGCATTCACTAAGTATTGTTGGACACTCGAACAGTTGTGTTTCATTGTCTCATACGTTTGGTTACATACGATCACAGTACATCTTGTGGTTGGAATATTCTATTGCTAACATAATAATTATGGGGATGACTAGATAAGCTGAGTCAGCTTCTTCTCCCCATTGAATCGTTTACTACACAGGATCATTGATGAATAATTCTGAGACTGTTTAACTTGCTATGTACTTTGATCATCCATACTGTTCGATCGTTTTACTGTTCGATTCTGAATAAACTAAACTAAATAATAATAATAATAATAATAATAATAATAATAATAACAGCAATAAAAATAATCAACGAACTTTTCTTACGTCACTGTATCAATGCTGAAGAGTCTATTATATCCATCTTTAACCATCGTTAAAACTAAAAAGCATCAATATATATATGTCCAGTAATTTTGAGGACCAGGGAAGTTCTCTATAAGGTTCGTACGAACCAATCTCACCATTCGTCACATACTGGCCTCGAAGACCTGTAACTAACCGACAAGTTCCTCTGAATGTTTTAATTTGCCTTTACTGAGGACGACCATTGGTCTGTGCTCGTTACATGGCTTGTCAAGTCAAAACCAAGAAATAAATCCACAAAGAAAAGAAACAACCTACGATGGAAATGATTCCAAGAAAAGATGAACTCTTAACCGAGACCTAAAGACTAAAACAAACTCTGCAGTGCTCACATTTCTCGGAAGAGATTTCTAGAGTCGAGAACTATAACGGAAAAGACACGTTCAACAAGAGCTATTTTGAATCTGGCGGGGGAAGTTTGGACGACGTTTTCTTCATCTCGAGAGCGTACTGACTTTCTCGAACGGTGTCCTTTGGAGTACGCTTGCGTAGCATCACCCCATATTTTGCAGATTGCTGCCCAAAGCTATACTCGTCCGAGATCGAGTAAGCCCTCCCTCTATTCTTCCACTATCTGGACTCAAACCGACTCGCGATCTAACAACGGGTTTGCCCGAACGCTTCCGGATCAGCGGAGACACCCAGGCAGACAGTGATTATTATTGTGGCTCTGACTCGAGATCTCGCTGATAAGGCTTTTGTCGCCTTGACGCCCGTAAATATAGGGTGACACGAAAGTTCGTTCACCGTTTTAAAAATGCGTTGTCTCAGTAACGGATGCATATTTCTTTATAATATTTGGTCAGTACATACATAAGTCAAATGAAAGATACTGGTAAGAATTTGATTATGATCCGGTCCGTGGTTGTCATTATTTATAAGAAAATGTAAAGACCACCAGTTTTTGCGGAAAAACGGCATTCATCAAATTAACACAGTAAGGGAAATGTGTAGTGTCGTACACAATAAGACACTGTTGTTACCTAGGACATAAAGACGTATACAGGCTATTAGCGTACAGTAGGCTATCTCCTTTCTGTTTAATGACAGCACTGACTATCCGGCATAGACTGGATCAGCGTATGAAGTGTCCCAACTGCTATCGATCTCCATGCTCGTTGGAGGCAACGTTTGAGCTGATAGACGTTTTTTGGCTCAGGATCTTTATAAACGCTGAGAGATAAAATACTCCAAAAGTTCTCAATATGATAGAGGTCCGAAGTGGCTAGACGACAACCTCCCGTCACACATAGCCTAATGCCGAAAGATTGGCCACCCAACTCTCCGCACCTCGTTTATCAGCTCAAACGTCGCCTCCAACGAGCGTGGAGATCGATAGCAGTTGGGACACTTCATACGCTGATCCAGTCTATGCCGGATAGAGTCAGTGCTGTCATTAAACAGAAAGGAGATACTGTACGCTAATAGCCTACGTCTTTATGTCCTAGGTAACAACAGTGTCTTATTGTGTACGACGCCACACATTTCCTTTACTGTGTTAATTTGATGAACGCCATTTTTTCCGCAAAAACTGGTGGTCTTTACATTTTCTGATAAATAATGGCAAACGCGGACCGGATCATATTCAAATTCTTACCAGTATCTTTCATTTGACTTATGTATGTACTGACCAAATATTATAAAGAAATATGCATCCGTTACTGAGACAACGCATTTTGAAAACGGTGAACGAACTTTCGTGTCACCCTATATATAAACATATAATTACGAATTCATGTTGTTGGGCACAGACGCGAGTAATGATTGTAAGGTAACCGATAGCAGCGGAATTTACACATTGGAAAGTAGAGCGGGTTGTCCGGGACTTTAGCCTGTTTCTGAAAGAAGATCTCTGCATGGAAGAGCCCGTTAATTCCCTCTGAAACTCATGGTTGCACCAGCTCCGTCAGATTAGAGTCATTTGGCAAATTTATCATTCGCTGCCGCTGCAACTCTTGTATAATCTTTTAATCTGATGCAAATGAATTCGAAAGCTACAGTCCATTCTTATCTGGGCTGCTGGAATCGTCGCTAGTCTGCCAAATTGTTTTAATGTTTCGATGTAAATGCGAGAGCTGCACTGGCTTCCAATAGAGTAAAGAATTTAATTCAGTCAGAAGACTTCGATAGTCGGTGCGGTCCCAGAATATAACAGAGAGCTCTCAATTGCTGACTCTTTCGTTAAAAGCAAAGGTGGTCTACGATCGATACGAGCAGCAGCCTGCTGGGTTTGATGGTCCGGCGTTGCCGTATGACAATACGGGCACATCGAGCTTTCTTGTGGATTGAATAACGTCTCTGGATCAGTCTTTAATTTAAACTATGTACTTTTCTTCCACAGACAACTCAGAAAATGTATTCAAGCTATCGTAAAACGCAGCCGCTTACATCTAGTAGATAGCCATGTTTATAATATTGCCCGCATGAGCTTCTTAAATTCGTCACATTGTTAGATTCGTAAACATGGGAACATCTGGGCTAAAAATTTAAGGATTTCAATTTCAGATTTTCAAGCATCTTTTCTGGACACAAACATTACCATTCCTGGAATGGCTGGAGACTTTCCAGTACGAAGTATTTCCGGTTGGATAATCATCCACCAAAACGACCGAACCAGCCCAATATCCTTCAACCGCAACTGGAATGACTACAGAGATGGATTTGGAGATGTCAGTGGAAACTTTTGGTTTGGAAACGAGAAAGTCCACCAACTGACGACAGCTGAGAGATGGAAGTTACGGGTGGAAATCCAGTCGAACGACACCAGGAAGTGGTACTCGGCTGAGTTTGAGACCTTTCGTTTGGCAGACGAAGCAAACTGGTACAAGCTGAACGTCACCGGTTACCTTGGAGACGGTGGTGATGCGTTTAACAACGTCTCGGATCCTGCTTGGAAAACTAACGGAATGAATTTCTCGACCTACGACAGCGATAACGACAACAATCCTCCAGCCAGCTGCGCTGCATCTAACGGCGGCTGGTGGTTCAATAAGTGCGGCACATCAAACCTGACCCCCAATCCCGGAGTCTACGGTCGATGGGAAACTCTTAAAAACAAGCTTTTGGCCCCCACGTTTTATGTATTTCGCAGTCGAACATTGATAAGGCCGAACTAGGAGACACCTTGTAGCCTTATTGGTTGTCTGCAGGTGAGAATTTGGAGAGGAACGACAAAAAGATAGACGGACAAATGTTGATTAACCGCAAAATCTTGTCTGTCAGTGTTATAGTTGGACGACGTCTTATGGTATCGAGGGTCGTTTTCATACACTTAATTAAATTTAGATTTCTTTTCTGGAACAAAAGCATCGTCTGCCTTTATTTCACCATGTAATCTTTGCAATTGACCAAAGGCAATTCAGTCTGATGCACAACAGCCTTGACAGCAAGTCTTACGAAAATGACCGGCGTTTGTCGATTGAAATACTCTCCTCAAACAAAGAGGTGTCGACTCGTACAATGAAGAAAATGACTTACTCAAAAGTTATATGGAATCAGACGTCTGACAGCAGTGAGCCAGTGACCACCAGTAGTGAAATAGAGGCAGTCGTCGATGATATTATTTTATTTGATTGAATATTATTTAATTTAATAGTAAAATAATTCGATTAAGTAGACCTGACTTGTTTTTTCGAACATTATAGGCTTAGTTTGCCTGTTAGACGTTTAATATTCCTAAATGGAATGTAAAGTAGTCTACTTTACATTCTATTTAAGTAGACGACCACATCTGTCGTAAAATTGACAATGGAGAGAGAGAGAGAGAGAGAGAGAGAGAGAGAGAGAGAGAGAGAGAGAGAGAGAGAGAGAGAGAGAGAGAGAGAGAGAGAGAGAGAGAGAGAGAGAGAGAGAGAGAGAGAGAGAGAGAGAGAGAGAGAGAGAGAGAGAGAGAGAGAGAGAGAGAGAGAGAGAGAGAGAGAGAGAGAGAGAGAGAGAGAGAGAGAGAAAGAGAAAGAGAAAGAGGGTGAGAGACGAAGGACGGACAATGGGCCCACTCGGCAGAGAGCAGCGGAGGACCAGAGGGCAGAGAGGGATGACAGATGGGGTAAGAGAATTGACAGAATGGTAGAAAACAGGGTGAGTAAGAACGATGGGAACAAGGCGGTATTTGCTAAGAAAACGGCCACGCAGTCAACACCGGCAAGCTAACGAACGACAGTGCATTTCTTTAACGGGCTGACAGAGCCTAGCAATTGGTCAAAAGCGAATCATGGACTCTCTTCAAATTATGTTAAGTTTATCGCTTCTGTAAATACGTTGTACACACTTAATTATAACTAAGAAATATCAAACCACGTCTCAGTGTCTCCGTGAAATATTGTCGAAGAACCCACGTGCTATACGAGAGGACTAAAAGTCCACCCAACACTTACGACTTAAGACTTAGTCGAACTCTAATCACCGCTCGCCACCAAATACTGGAAGACGACCACAATTCAACAATTGTCTTTTCTTCCAGTACACCACCTGAACTAGAAAGCGGTACTGATCCGAGTTCTATGGTGAAAACGACAGAAACAGCGAAGAGGGTAGCAAATAGCGTCGCAAATAGCACAGCCTATTATAGGCAATTAAACAAAATGAACTACGGTTGCTCAGTATAAAGTCGCCCAACGTTCCTCTACCAGAGGAGGGCAGCACACCAGAGTTCTGAGTAACCTTGCATGTGACCATCTGCCCTAAGGGTGAAGGCAATAATAGTTGAAAAACAACTATTAGAAGGAGTAGGCTATAACCCCTGTACAAAAGTATATCTCATCGGTCTCGACAAGTTAAAAATAATATATCTATTCACTAGGTGGCAGTAAAATAAAAGAGATTCCATTTCTAATGTACTAATAATATATCGTTTATCGCCATTTTATAGGGGTGGCACACATCGCGTTAGACAACATCTCTCCAAAATTAAACAGAGCAGGACAAATCGAAGACACGACACATAAAATTATCTACACATGTGTACTGTATGTTTCATTTAAGTATCCATTTCAGTGAGTAAGGTCCATATTTTTGTAATGTATTTTAAATAAAAATATGGATGGGTCCAATCATATTCTTCATCACCAACAAAACTGTTGTCTTTGAATTAAAAACCCTTGAAGTTAAAAAGGTTGTTCTAGACGCTTTTTTATAGAAACTGGGTTCGCCATATGCGGCTAAATCAACCCAACAAATTGGGCACAAACTTGTACACTTGGCATGTTTCTACTACCGTGTTCTAATCGTTTGTATTTTTATTATTTAGTTGCTCAGGATAGTTGATCACATTCATCCTCATTCATCCAAGGTACGTGCATGTCTCGTTTAGGCGAAACCTGAGTCAAACTGTTTCTATGCTTTGGGTTCGTTGCACATCAGGTTCAATTATCTGATATTCTATGCTTGAGTCAACTACAGTGTCAACTGTAGTGCCACCCATCTAGCTTCATATGGCGTCTTGACCGCGTCTTTCATTCTGACTGATTGGTCGTATTCTAAGATACGTCCCAGTCTCTGCCTACATGCGCGATGTTTTGCGCTGGCTCCCTCCCTCGCAACGCATCTCCTATAGGATAGCAGCGATAGTCTGGCGATGTCTCAATGGCAGTGCTTCGTCCTACCTGTCGTCCGACCACTGTCGCCGGGTATTTGACATAGCCTCCCGTCGAGCAGTGGGCTCTTCGGCGAAGGGGAGCTCCTGGTCCCTCGGGCCCACTCTTCGGTCAGACAGCGTCGCGCCTTCTCGGTTGTTGGCCCTCCACTTAGAATGGGGCTTCCGCTCTGACTACGCTTAATGCCCTGGAACAATCTGCCTGTTTTTTGCCGACTCCTTAATGTTAAGTCCTTTCTGTTTACCTGTGGCTGGGCTGAGAGCGCCTCTGAGTAGGCTTCTTGAAAGGGCGCTATACAAATTTCCGGAGTGAATGTATGAAATGCCTGTCAGCACACGGAGAACGTCTTTTACACGCGTCCTTGTCTGTGTTCACAATGTGCTCCGTAGAAAGCTTCCGGCAGCGCTTTAATCGTAGAGTGCTGTTATCCATCCATTATAAGCCTATTGTGCCTGATAAAAGCGTTTTCAAACAGGCGTTTTGCCTACAAGATCGACGTGGTTTTATGTATCGATCCAGAAGTGCTATTACGTCGTCGAAGTAGATCAACAAACAGACCTGAAGAGTTGGTCACGTTTTGACAACACATATGACGCGAAACAAAATTCCAACAATTTCAGCGCCTTTGTTTTATAATTTACCTAACGTGCGCATGTTTTAAGCGCTCTAAATAAAATTTAATAACTAAGAGATAGGACTAAATGGCTGACACACAGAGTGCTGTCTTAATGTTAATGTTGTTTGTGGTTCAAACAACATCCAGTGGATTCGTGAACACATACTTCAGGAGAGCGTCTTATAAGAGTGGGACGGTTTTCTGCTCCGTCGATTCACCTTCCAAGGTTGTACCCATAGAAGATGCATCTGCAATATTTCCGGGCTCTACATCAGGAGGATGTCTTCCTTCGCCCGTCTTCTGTTCCTGGAAGTGTCGAGAGGATCAGAACTGCACGGGTTATAACTACAACGCGACAGGGAACCAATGCCAGCTCTATTACAAGACTCCGATTAACTTCGTGAACAGTACAACCTGCCAATATTTTCAGGTGCGATTTTGACTTTTGATCACAGTTATAGAGTAATAATCAAATAACACAACTTTATTTAAAATTGATATCATGCAATTCACCCCTAGAACATTTTTCATAGAAACACACGCAAAGAAAATTAGAATTTCGTTATTTTCTTAATTATTTCTAGTTATGAATGCCCTAATTATTGTGTTAACCAACTTGTTGCAAATACTCATGTTGTATGGCTGTTTCAAAGATCAGTGTAATAATTCAATGAAATAAGGTGAAATAATTTCTTGCATAAGGCATTGCTTGTCTGACAATAATTAATTGGAAACAATCTTGATCCTTCCATACAACTGAACTTTTCAAGTTTTGTTGCTAATGCAAACTTCTTAGAATGTCTGACAGTTACATTTATGGTGTTTGTAGAGAACACATTTTTGCCTATACTTAGATAGCACAACCTTCGTGCTCAGAAGACAACAACAGTGCCTATTAGTTTATAGGTTAATGTGTAATATTTTGTTTATTTTGTATTTAGACCAAGAGATTTATCGGAAAGTGTGCAACTCTTCAGGGTAATTTTGTAATAATGATCATAAATAATAATAACAATGCCATTGAAAAATACATGGATATTAATAGTAGTATGGCAAACTTGGTCTTTCACTGTAGACTGAATTGACCCCACTTATGGTGTCACTGTCGCAAACCTCCCTCCACTCACTCAGCGAAGGCAGGATCGATCCCAACTATGGGACCACTGGGCGGATTCCTCTCTTCTTCAACGGTTACCAGGATAGCGTCTGTGAAATCCCCCAGTCCTCGATGTCCGACCAGGATTGGCCTCTCCTGTCAGGCAAAGGTCTAGACGATGCTTGCGACCACCGATCGTAAATTAGACGAAGAAACAAAGGAAGTCAGTTCAACACAACCACTCGTATTATTGTCATCAGATCAAGAACGAACAGCATCGACAAACGACTAACTAATGACTGAACAACTCTACTGAATTCCGTTAATACCTCTATTACCTGCTAAGCGTCTTAAGCAGTGCTATTTATAGCAATTCGACACATTAAGCCTGAGCAGGTCCCGGGGACTCTGGGCAGGTCGCCTAGCAACCGGTCCTGGGGACTCTAGGCTAGAGCTAAGCTCCGCCCATTACGCTACTAAGGCAATGACGTCATAATAAGCCGACGTTGCTAAGGCGTTGAACGGCGCAACGCAATAACGCCACAGTAGCAGCAGCAGCAGGCAGTGTTGTTAAACGTATCGGGCAAATGTAGCCTACTTAAGTAAAAGTAAAAGTAAATAGGACTTTAATTACTTAAGTAAAAGTAAAAGTACTCGTCAAAAAAGTTACTTTCGTAAAAGTAAAAAGTATTCTTTCCAAATAATACTTTTTAAGTAAAAAGTAAAAGTACTGAGTCTTAATTGGGCCCAATTTTTTTTATTTCCAGGAAGACTAATTTCTCAAAATGCATTCAATCTAGAGCGTTTATTATTTTTATTATTGTTAAACTGGCACAGCTAACGAAAAGGAGTCTAACAGCAGCACTCGCACGAAATTGGAGTAGGCCTACCCAATCTATTAAATAGGCCTAGTTCCTTCAAACTAGGCCAGGCTGCAATGCTGTACAAAATTTTATTCTTTCTCGTAAAGAATTCTGCAGCATCATCTTCATCGTTAACATTCTGCAGTCATTTGCATATATGGCCATTGGCCATGGATGTTCGAAATTGTAAACGGATAATTGAAAGAGTTTAGGGAAAAATTTAATAAATGTGTAAACAATGTCCACTTTTTCGTAAGACAATTTCACACTATTTGCCAAGCTGCGCAGGAACAACCGCCACAAGTCATATGCTTTGGTTGAAGCTTGTCTATTGGTCACAGTTAGAAATTGCCAGAGTCTATGTATAGATTTCCAATCGCGCTCGTGCTGTGATATTAGCTCTTTCAGCCTCTCCCTTTGTTAAAATAATGTTATAGCGCAACTCATAGTAACGAACGAGGTAACGAATATTACGTAAATTGTAACGAAGTAAAAGTACCGATAAGTGGTTTAAATGTTACTTCGTTACAAGTAAAAGTATTTCCGTTTTGTACTACTTCGTTACAAGTAAAAGTACTGAAACTTTTACTTAAGTACAGTAACGCGTTACTTTTACTTCGTTACTTTACAACACTGGCAGCAGGAGGAGCAGCAGCAGCAGGAGCAGGAGCAGCAGCAGTAGCAGTAGCAGTAGTAGTAATAGTAATAGTAATAAAAATAATAATTATAATAATAGAAACAGCAATAAGCAATTAAGCATACTGGAGCAAAACCACTTCTCGAAAAGGGTTGTTGCTAATCTCAGTGCTGCAATCAAGGATTCCTAAAATTAAGCACTTTTTAAAGTGGGTTCTACCTTCACATGCTGGCGATTGGTTGCATGCTTTGCCAATTATAGGTGGTGGTCAGAGATGCGATGATGATGCCAGTAGAATAGCAGTGGTAATCCTTCGTCTTAGAATCGCATTAAGTGAGCACTGAGCCACACATTTCTGCTGAGAGATGTTTGCTTAGACTTTCCTGCACCATCGGCCTTGGTAGAACAACCCGATAACATTTTAAAACGATCTCATTTCTCGTTGTCTCAGTCATGCAGCGTTTCATGCTGTTAATGAACCGCACGACCTTTTTCCGGACCTATTGCGAGAGACCGAAGGGACGGACTCACTTTGATTCTCTGGCGTTACTGGCGCAGTCCAATAGAGGACGCAACGGTGACAGACGCCTTGGTTGCTTCCTACTTGTCTGCAACTTTCGTTACGACTGGCGCAGCGGTGGAGCTGAAAGCGGCCAGGAAATGTTAAATACAGTCCACTTGTTGCAACACGTGACTTTGTTCGTCTAGCCTTTGAAATCTCATCAGGGATTTGGGATGCAAATAATTTGCAATTCCAAGTTTTCGAAAGAAAGTTGCCACCTTTTTAAAACGCATCTCACTAATAATTCAGCGTCGTTTAACGTCATTGATATTTCTCTCTCTCTCTTTGCCAGAACCGGATGAGGCGTAGGCTGATCTCTTCGAGAAGGCGTTAGATGTAATTGTCACTAAGCAATTTTTTATCACTTAAGAGATTAAACTTATTTTGGGCAAAAAATAATAGCCTATTATTATTATAACAGCAACACTATTTCTCTTCTAATAATCTAATTTTAGCAACATATGAAATTATTAAAATTATATTTGATATAATAAGTAGCATAATACGTAACTCAATTTGCGAAAAGCACTAATAAATTAACAGAACTAATAATGATCATGAATCAGATATTCTGGAGAATATCGGTAACTATAAATACAATCAGCATTGCTACTTTTAAAAAACTGTAGCATATCCGTGGACACAACAATTCTTTAATATTTTCCAGAAATAAATACCGTGATAACTCCACCATCTTCGGTTAGGATGGTCCAGGACAAGTGTTGTTCTTTTCCATTCTCCCTCAACGGAGCCATCTACACAAGCTGTGTTTCAATTACCTCCAACCCAGAAGAAACCGGATGCCTTATCGCTAATCGTACCTGGATACGCTGCATCCCACCTGCAGGTGAGGATGACATATTCTACTTCTTGTAACATTGAAGTGGATCTTGAATAATACACAACTTCGGTTGTGCATTATTCAAGATTAAGTTTAACAGGATAGGCCTACCACTGGGTGTTCAGTTATTGCCTTTAGTTCCTCTATTATACTACTGGAGGCTCGTCTGTAGTTCCTGAACCTTTAACGGGGTATCATGCATAGTCTACTATTATGCTAGACGTTTGAAAATGTTGCGTCTTAAACTAACCACAAAAGAGGCACGATGCAGTTGTAGAATTATTTTCTGCTTCACATGCTGGTGACTGGTTTTATGCTTTGCCAATAACAGCTTCCAGTTTGAGACTCAACTCTGAGACCATTAGAGTAGACCATTATTATTAAATGGAAAGATTTGTGCGCTCAATTAAAAAATTTAAAGTGAAGTCATATAAGGAGTCATGGCCTCATTCAAACGAAGTGACTTTGGCTCCACTTCTGCCCGAAGGAATACATGTTCGGTTCGTCTAATATCGGTTAGGGCAAAAGCTCTAGCGCGAGAAATGACCATAAACAGCAGAAACCAAAATTATCATAACTAAAGAGGTCGTTTGTTATCGAGTAGCATTGATAAATAAGAAGTTTTTAACATTGTGAGAAGTGACCATCAAAGAGTTCGGCCTAAAAAAATTGTATTCGCAACGGCTTCACTACTCTTAAACTGTGCCGATGCTTTTAAACATTTGCATAATATAATAAAACGACGAAGACACAATGGAAATACGTGTCTTTTACAAATTATGTCCTTTAAATACCTTCACAGATTTTCAGGCTGTTGTTGTCGATACGAACATCACGATACCCGAATTTCCAGATATCGTTCCAGTGAGTAAACTTCACGGTTGGATTATCATCCACCAAAAAGACCCAACCAGCGCAGTATCCTTCAACCGCTCCTGGAGTGACTACAGAGATGGATTCGGAGATGTCACTGGAAACTTTTGGTTTGGAAACGAGAAAGTCCATCAACTGACGACAGCTGAGAGATGGAAGCTGAGGGTGGAAGTCCAGTCGAACGACACCAGGAAGTGGTACTCGGCTGAGTTTGAGACCTTCCGTTTGGCAGACGAAGCTAACTGGTACAAGCTTAATGTTACCGGTTACCTTGGAGACGGTGGTGATGCTTTTAACAATGTCTCGGCTAGTGGTTATTATACGAACGGAATGAATTTCTCGACCTATGACAGCGATCACGACAACAACAATGGCAACTGCGCAATGGCCAACGGCGGATGGTGGTTCAATACGTGCAGCACATCAAACTTGACCCCCATTCCCGGAGTCTACGGTCGATGGGACACTCTTAAAAAGATGCAATTGGCGCCCAATTTCTACGTCTATCGCAGTCGAATGTTGATGAGGCAGAACTTGTAAAAATGCTGTCGAGCGACGAAATTTCTAAGGACCGAGCGGCACAATGTATTCCTAGTTTTCTATATACACAGGTTGCTCTGCTCACTCAATGCTGGCGTGTAAACTGTGTTTTCCAGAAACAATTTCTCGCGCTGTCAGTTTTGTTGCAGGTGGTTTCTTGGTTGACCACCGGACAGATCTCAGGATATATCCTATTGAGGTGCCTCGGATTGACAACGCTGCTAACAGGGGATGATTATTTTCGTAGAACTCACTTTTGATCACATGATTATAATAGAATACCAAACAATAGCTTAGTATTTTTCTTCAATCAGCACTACATTATTAACTAGGCCTATACATGTTTGAATAAACCTTACATCAACAATGCAATTCTAATGCAAATGAAGCAGTTCGGCTGAAATAAGTTGTCTTCCAGTCTTTAGATTATAATTAGGTTATGATAGACTGAATAAGAAGATAGTGTTTTAGACTAGATTAAATTAGATAAGATAGCAGTAAATGACAAGACTGAAGTAATCAGGGTCATTGCGGTCTGAACCCCGCGAGGGTTCTAGGACTGTTCATCAAAGGACGATTCATCAAGGGACTGTTCATCAAAGGTCTTTTCATCAAGGGACTGTTCATCACAAGAACATTTATCGTTTTAGCGTTCTTTAATAATGTGCGCAATAAAACATATCGCTTCACCGTTTCATATTATGACATTTTAATACCAATGTCCATGATAACACTCATCAATCCCGCTTCTATTTACGCAAGTATCATTTTCATCAAGGCAGCTTCTAGTTTCATAAGAAATTATTTTCATCAATCCAACTTTCGCTTTCCTATAAAAATTCTTTTCATCATTCCAACTTCCATTTAAACATTAATTCTCTTAATCAATCCAGCTTCGATTTAAGCAAAATAATGTTCATCATTCCAACTTCTATTTAAGCAGTAATTATTTTCATCAATACAGCCTCCATTTAAGCAAAAATTCCTTTAATCAATCCAGCTTCTATTTAAGCAAGAATTCTTTTCATCATTCCAACTTCTAAATAAACATTAATTCTCTTAATCAATCCAGCTTCGATTTAAGCAAAAATTCCTTTCATCAATCCAGCTTCTATTTAAGAAAGAATTATTTTCAACATTCCAACTTCTATTTAAACATTAATTCTCTTAATCAATCCAGCTTCGATTTAAGCAAAATCATTTTCATCATTTCAACTTCTATTTAAGCAGTAATTATTTGCATCAATCCAGCCTCCATTTAAGCAAAAATGCCTTTCATCAATCTAACTTCAATTTTAGCTATAATTCTTTCATCAATTCAATAAACATCTTGATGAACAGTCCCTTGATGAAAAGACCTTTGATGAACAGTCCCTTGATGAATAGTCCGTGATGAATAGTCCCTTGATGAATCGTCCTTTGATGAAACAGTCCGCATACTCCCGCGAGGGCATGCTGGGTCGTACATATGCACACCATTCTTGCTCTTATTTCTTCTTTTTTATTGACCCCGTATTTTTGCAACATTAGACATAGGCCTACTTCTCAAAATACGTGAAGCATCAATTTTCAACCAACGTGAAGTCATGTCGATTTAAATAAATTCATTCAAGCGCACAGAGCTTTTCATAGATTGTTTAAAGCGTTATATAGAGTGTCTTTATATATAAGGACATACAGTGGTGTTATTTCAAGTAAGTAAAAATTCTCTTCAAACTATAAACCACATTGGTGATTAACTTTTCTCTGAATCCTTCACAAGCGTTCCTGTATTTTGATACTAATACAATAATCGCCTCGTCTAAATATGTCGCGCGGTAATAACGGTAATGTAATGGAAACAGAACGTAAGGTTTGGCTCCATTCAATTCCACTGATTTAGGGACCTGCGAAGATTCGATAATCGATTCGAAAACGAATCGGACGGCAGTATTCGAATCGATTCGAAAATGACGTCATGACTCGAAAAATGATCAGCCCTTGACTTTCTTTGTTGAAATTGTGTGCTGTGCGTGGATTGGTCGTTGAACGTGAAACTGTAATCCGTTGCAGTACTGGAAAGAGAACAAAAGGGTGCTTCCACTGAGTTGCGCGTGATTTACTTGCTAGTCCGCCACAAACTGTTCGTCACAAAGAGATTGGCTTAATTCGGTTGGGGGGGGACAGATAATAACAGACTTACCTACAATCTTTCTAAAACCAATCCAGAAAATCTGATTTGGGCACGACAAAGCAAAGGTTTGTTTTTTGACATTGCATATAGGTCCAAGAGGCTTCATGCGTTAGTAAACGCGTGATTTAGGTATTAAGGTGCGTGACTATATTTAGGCCTAATGAATATGGAACCAGATCAGCACAAAGTAATTAGTTTCAATTTGTTTAAATATGTGTGTTATTTCAATTTTGTAAATTAACTTAATTTTTAGTTTTAGTGATTTTAAACTGCAGAAAAGTTATTAGGCCTACATTGATAAATTGATTACTGTGCTATCGAGTAGGCTACACACTACATGAATATCAAACTGTTACCCGTTGATTCGATTCGAGATTCGATTCGAATTCGAACTTTTACCCAGCCCTCCCCCGATTCTATTCAAAATTCGATTCAGCTCAAAATATGTGATTCGCACCTAGTCTGAATCATGTAAATCTGCGATTATAATAGTTGCGACATCAAGTTTTATTGACTGTTAAAACAGCTATCAGATAGGCCCTATTCTATGTGTAAAGTAGATGTAATACGAAGTAAGTCATTCCAACATTTACAGTCTTTTCAACGCTTCTGTTTACATAGGAACTCTGGAGTGACGTACTTTGAAAATGCAGGCATACAAAGATCTTTTCTCTCTCAGGCAGTGTAGCAAACACGCGTAGATATTCAAAGTTCCGGGAAATGATTTCATGATCACAAGCGTTTATTTACAAACTGTTTAAATCTTAGATTACTCCTTAACCACGGCCATCGACCAATGCGTTATGCACAGCATCGATCCTTAAGTGTTCCATTCACACATTTTAAACACACTCGCTGTGCGGACATGGCTAAGAATTTAGGACACAATGCTGCCATCATTGAACTATTGACAAGAAAGGCAAAATCATTTTCTCAAAGCAAATGTCTGATATGTATGTATGCAAGCACGAATAACGTAGACGTAGGCTACATATGTACATGCAAACATACATACACACATACATAAAAACATATCACGTGTCTAATACAGCGCCGTGTTGTCTGTGCTGAAGACCTTCGAAAAGGTGGAGCAGCCAAATCAATCGACCTTGTGCGCCGAGTTTCCGCTCTCCAAGATTGTTTTAATTAAAGACGTTTACACAGCGTTGTTAGGCGCCACAACCAAAGCTTGTATTCCGTCCGTCGGTTGCATTGTGTTGCTTGAGATCCCAGAAAGAGCAGACTGTATACCTGCAACAACTGTGACTGTACAGGTAACATATTACAACTTCTATCAACTTTGAAATAACTGCAACTCCGCGAATATTTTTGGGTTTTACGATTTCATGGCGAATTTCAGTGCATTTATTTTCAATTGCAGATTTTGGAGCAGATCTTTAGTAGTTTAGAATGGAATTTTATGTCTACAGTTGAGGGTACTGCAGAGAAGATAGATTTACTTCTAAGATTGATCGAGAATCATTACAAACTTATGAACAACCAGTTTTGATCAATGGTGGAAGAAAGAGTAACTTGAACGCACGACTGATAAGTTTGTAAAATATTGAAAAGGCAGTATGGCTAAAACCCGCGATGACGGCAGGAGAAACTTAGTATTGCTTTGGTTCAATTCATTGAGTCCTGTTCGTGACGCAATCACCCGAGCAAGGAAGGGACGTCCTTCTACTAGCATTTACTCCCACTAGAATTTCCTAATACGTGCTGTGATCTATTTGTGGCTTTACAAAAGAGCGGTTTCACAACAAGTAGAACACTTCAACGATCTTAGTCCGGCTGCAATCATTTTCAGAGCTCTGTGGGTGAATGGGTGCCAAGTAATTCAGCTTTTATTCTGGCCAAATTTCTTATGTACTGTTACGATTAGTGTGCGATCCCACGTCACACGGATGCTATAGAGGGAGAAATGTACAATCAGCATCTTGCAAAACATTCTTGCAATATTGAATATTGATAATATTTTAGACGTATATTTCAGAAGTTCGGTTACTGAACCGCACTTTCAAGTTCTGTATGAAATAGTAATCAAGAAAATGCATAAGTTTCTTGCATTATTGAGTTCTCTCATTAAAATGATTGGCTGCTTGGCTTAAAAGCTGAAACACTGACACACATCATTCATTCATTCATTCTGGAAATTTATATAGCGCCCCTTCAAGAAATCTACTCAGAGGCGCTCCCAGCCCAGCCACGGCAAAAGTAAAATGACTTGAGTGATTTATAAAACCCAGTTTGACTGGTCAAAGGTAGCAGGCGCAGCTCCGATGGCAGGTCATTCCAGATGCAGGCCGCAACCGAGAAAGCTCGGCGCTGCCTAGCAGTCAAGCGAGCCCGCGGAACTAGGAGTTGCCACCATCGTCACTTTTGTGTATGATATCAAATACATTAACTGGATGAAATCTGAGAAATCTTGAAATGAATGCATTTTTCAAATTAATTAGTGTGAGAGACATACTGCTTTTTCAAACGATATGGTCTTTAAAATGCTATGACTGTAGCATGTGACAAAACATAGATCATCCACAGCTAATGAAATTCAACTATGTGTTATTTATAGTCTAAATATTGGCTTATCAAAATTTGCTTGTTGTTTTGATGTGAGGCAGAACATTGATTACAGGAAGATCTGTTGCAATTTGTTGCTGCATTCGTGACAAGGCTAGCGGATGAACCGTAATCAGATTTTGACCATCAGCGACGTATGAGAACCTCTAGCCGTTACTTTAGCAAACTCCGAGAACTTAAACTAAATGTTAGTGGAGAACATTCTTTCTGAAAAGTACTTTAATAACTTACTGCGATGAAGATGACACAATATCATACTCTGTTGCTGATTTTTCTACCGATGGTCCCAGCAACTCCTAGAACCTTCCAGAGGCTTATAATTTCCAATGATGTGTCTCCATGCGCCGTGGACACACCTGCGAAGGTCTTTCCAATTGAAGACACATCCTCAGTTAAAGGGCGCGTTCCAGATTCCGCCTTGTGTGCTTGGAAGTGCTACATGGAACAAAACTGCACCTGTTACAACTTCAATGCCGCAGAGAACCAGTGCCAGCTCTATGACTACATTCCCATCAACTTTGTAATCAGTACGACATGCGAGTATTTCAAGGTTAGCGCTCCGTTATCTGACATATATATAGGAAATGCGCTTAAAGATTATGTTTGGTGCTACTTTATGTTGCCTGTAAAGACTTTGAAAACAGTTTCGTTTTTAATGTGCCATTATAGATTGTATAAATAATAATAATAATAATTAATAATATAAACGTACAGACATGTTTGTCGCGTGTGTATGTAATGTGCATGCGCGTGTGAGCCGTGTGACGCGTAGAGTCACACTGTGACTATAGCTGCGCAGCGGCTAGACTATATTGTGACGTCACACAAAGAACGTCTGTAGGGCCAGTGGGGGAGGGGAGGGCACGCACGCACTAATATCAAAAATGGCACAGCCAGCGAGTAGTCGTCGTTAGAGGTCGCACCAGTGAGAACGACACCGCTAGGGGTCGCTCGAGACTGGCGCAGCCAGCGAGTAGTTACCACTGGAGGTCTTCCGTTCCTCAGTATATTCAATTCGTATGGAGAGGGAGGGAGACGGACGGGTGGCGCTGCTATGAAGTTGAAACCATAGCGGAGATTGAAATTTGAAAAATTTAATTTTTAGCGGAGATTTATATTTGCGTGTAACGAAAGTCGGTAGGTGGTGCTGCTATCAAATTTAAACCGTCATGTTGATTCCAATTTGCGTGTAATTAAAGTCGGTAGGTGGCGCTGCTATCAACTTTCAACCGTCGCGAAAATTCAAATTGCCGTGCGATAAAATTTTTGCGCTGCACGAAAGTCTATTGCCATGTATGAGCCCGCGGGCCGCCGGTCATGCAATTTTTAAGTGGAGCGTGCGAGATGCATAAACTTCACCGTCTTAAGATGGGCAAGCATGTGTTATTTATAGTCTAAATATTGGCTTATCAAAATTTGCTTGTTATTTTGATGATATTAATAATAATAATAATAATATAAATAATAATAATAATAATAATAATAATAATAATAATAATAATAATAATAATAAAAATAATACAACACCATCATTATCGTTGTATTCAAAAATCCTTATTTTGTATTCAAAAATCCTTATTCTACAATTCATTATCTCCTCTGTGACATTATCTTAGCTACAGATTAATTTAACATAACCGTTGGATGAATCACACCTCCTGTAGAACAATTGTTGAAAACACTGAAACATAATATTATAGACATATACATGTAGGACTAACGTTTAGGATCTTCTAACATTTTCCCTTAAGGGATGTTTTATGTAAAAAGGTAAATTTTAAGTTTTAGCATTAACGACAACACAAATGACACATGGACCTATTTAAAACAGTAGCCTACATTTCTACGACAAATTTTGTCGGACAAAACTTTGCTAACTTGATGTCAGACTTTGCTCAAAAGCCGTAAAACCCAAGAGGTTTGATATTTAACATTCCCTGCATTGATTGTGTAGTACGCAATACGTCGCCAGAGTTACGAGGTTGGAGGGGCATGGCAGAGGAAAAAGGACCAGATAACCCAGGTTGTTCTCTTGGTCTGTTGGGGATTTTCCATTTTTAGCCAATATTTTTGAGTTACAAATTCAAGTTTTTGTATTTTTCAGCTTCACTAGTAGGCCTACAGTAAAGTTTCCAACCTAATATTATGTTCGTTCTTTCTTATGGTTTTAAGTTTTTAAAAAGACAATGAAAAATGATTTATTGAAGAAATTCTGCATTGTCATATTATTACATTTAATCAATTGAAAATCATTCAAATTTTAAAGGCTTTGTTCACTTTTTTATCAGTAATTCTTCTGGTTAGTAGTTGCTATACACAAGTCCGATTCTTAATCGCTCCGACCTAAAAAAAAACGTGGCCTGGGGATCAACATTGAAACTTTCCACTTCCATAATTTAGCTCATTTGTTTGAGCGCTCGCCTTGCTCTGCATGCGGGTTCGATCATCCTGTGAGATAATATATATATATATATATAGATGTATATTATCATGTTTATGTAAGAAAATGGGTATAGAAGAATGGCTGAATATTTTCAGCAGCTAATTGCCATAGCCTTCGGATTTAGACACCTGAATTACACGAAGTTCCTGAAAAAGAAGATTGTAATTTTTTATAGTCATCAGATATATTAAGTTTAACATAAGTGGACATATTTTCCGGTGGCTGCATGCAATTTTATACGGCATAGTATTTTCTGTTGAACCACCGACAGTTTGATTACCAGAGTTTGACTCTTAACACAGAAGCACTGATGTTATTGGTACCCCAGAACCACCTTTGACGATTTTAATAGCTATAGCCTACCTGCTCGATGTACTTCAATTTGCACAGAATATGTGTATAACTCCTTGCTGCTAATCTAATTGGCTAATATTCATCAAATAATCATTTAGAGAATTGTAGGCCCCTACTTGCTCCAGCTCCTCTCCTCCCAATCTGATGTCCAGTGCCTCCTGTCCTTTCCCCACTGTCATTGTTTTAACGTCCAAAAGACCAAAACAATGACAGTGGGGAAAGGACAGGAGGCACTGGACATCAGATTGGGAGGAGAGGAGCTGGAGCAAGTAACCGAGTTTGCATATCTAGGAGGGCTTATTACAGAAGATGCCAGATGCACAAATATTTCAAGGACAAGTTACTACGAGCTCAGACAGATCAGAGTTATACGGAGGACGCTCTCGCTGAACGCCGCGGCTGTACTAATACACTCTTTTGTTCTCACACGTCTTGACTACTGTAATGGACCTCCCTGAGTTCCGCATTCGTCAACTTCAGCTCGTTCAGAATGCAGCAGCCAGACTTCTGG
Organism: Aporrectodea caliginosa; assembly: GCA_020284085.1. Classification (NCBI taxonomy): domain Eukaryota; kingdom Metazoa; phylum Annelida; class Clitellata; order Crassiclitellata; family Lumbricidae; genus Aporrectodea; species Aporrectodea caliginosa. The sequence continues at coordinate 78,708 of JACEVL010000482.1, read as the reverse complement.
CTGACCTGCCGAAATATTCACACATATCCGACTACATGCGGGGTGAGCTGCACTGGCTTCCAGTTGCTGATCGTGTTAATTTCAAGATCGCTACGCTGGTTTGGAAGGCTACGACTGGCACTGCTCCGGACTACATTGCTGAACTGTGCCTTCCAGTTGGCACTCAAACTGGTCGGCGGGCTCTCCGGTCTGCCTCGCGAAATGACTTGATTGTACCTTTGTTTCGAACCACCACACGTGCTTGTCGGGACTTCTCGATTGCGGCGCCACGGATCTGGAATACTCTTCCGCCATCTGTGCGTGCCACTAATGCTGCATGTGGTTACATGGTTTTCTCTCGACTCTTAAAGACGCACTTTTTCAGCTGTTTGATGGCCACGTGTTGAGCGCTTCTGTGAGACTCTTAAGTGGCGCTATATAAATGTCTTTTTACATTACATTACATTACAAAAGACATCAAACGGAGAAGCACTCTAGCGTGTGCAATGTTCGGTAAACTAAATAAGATCTGGAAAGATAAAAGCATATCAACGAGAACCAAGTTGAAGTTATACGAAACCTTTGTCATACCGGTACTACTATATGGCTCAGAATGCTGGTGCCTGAGGAGGGAGGATGAGAGAAGACTCTTGACGACGGAAATGAGCTGGCTGATAAGAATAAAGGGCAGGAGCAAAAGAGATAGGATTAGAAATGAGGTGACTAGAAGAGAGCTGGGACAGACGGATACAATTGTCGATAGAATAAGGAAGAAAAGGCTAAAGTGGCTGGGACATGTGATGAGAATGGGCAATGACAGATTACCATCGATGGCTTTACACGGATATGTGGAGGGAACTAGGAGTAGAGGACGACAACAAAAGACATGGATGGATAATATACGAGAGGATCTGGAGAGAATGAAGATGAACATTGCAGAAGCAAAGGAACAAATCAAGGATAGAGAATTCTGGAGACGACAAGTTGAGGACTCATCGTTGGCCTTGGCCTGACGGAGGAGAAGCAAAGAAAAAGAAGGCCCCTACTATCATTTATTGAATCAAAACTGTTAACACTGTATACCATGATATGCACAGCGGTTGTGTAAAGCAGTAAATATTAATGCAGTCTGATGATGCTTTGTTTCCAACAGAGCAAGACCTATAATGGAACATGTCCCCTTGTTAAAGGTAAGACTGAATTATTATAACACGGACCAAGCGAATATTTCTGCACGATCAAAACGCATGTAATCACGTTGGTAATCTCTAGTCTAGGGCCTAGGCCATGAAGTTCCTGAAATAATAGACTGTACACTGTGCAACTTTAATTTTATCGGCTATATTAACAAAAGTGCCATTAATTTCTGAAAGTCCCCTTCAAGTCTAGACGCTACGGTAAAAACATACTAATGATAGGGTAACGACAAGGTTAACGATAAAATAGGCGGATAACAATGATACAGTGCAAATTATAGATTTTTGTCTGTTGACTGGTTAAGGTGTTAACAACACTTCCGCCTTCAAATTGGTTCCTGAGCAATGCTGTTCGTTTCCATTTTCACTGAACGGAGTCATTTACTACAACTGCACACAGCGCATCAATTCCTTGTATCACGACAGTAGCGGTTGCTTCATGGCAGGCAGAGTCTGGGCATATTGTCTTCCCTCTACAGGTACTCTGAGTGGTACAAGCCTCTCTTCCCCTCTCTCCCCTGTGTTCCTCTGTCACCTTCTCTCTCCTTCTTTCCCATCGATCCCCTGCGTTCCCCTACGCTTCTTTGCGGCTCGGGCCACTCTTCACACCCTCTCTGTCCCCCTCTCTGCCTCTTCTCGTCGCTCTCTCCGTCTGTTTCCGTATGTCTGTCTGTCTGTCTGTCTGTCTCTCTCTCTCTTACGCATTCACACATTCATACACGCGCACTATATCCTTACATACAGGGTGGCTCAAAATAAAATGTCCCACCGGATAAAATGCAATTTCTCCGCAACCAATTGAGATTTTTATACCAAACTTTCACCATTTACAGAGGAATGATTTTTCAACAATCCATGAACATTTTACTAAATAATTTCCATAACTTCAAAAGTTACAGCTGTTTTAATATTAAATTTTATTTTTTCACATTTCCGAAGAAAAATTGACAGTTATTTACAATTTTCAATGTCAAATAAAATCGTCTTTCATTACAAAATCAGAATCTGTTGAGCAGTTTATCTCAAGGCATGTTCGAAGTGTCCACCCCTAGCTCTCACACAAGCTCGAAGTCTTTTTGTGAAGCTCAGTATGGCCTTGTTGATTGAGTCCTGCGGCAGCTGATTCCATATTAGCTGCAAGACTTTTCAGCTCGTCAATGTTCTTTGGCTTCGGATGAAATGTCTTGTAACGTTCAAGCATAGCTCCCCAGACGTGATAATCAAGAGGGCTAAGGTCTGGAGAGTTTGGTGGCCATTCATCTTTCCCAATGAATTCACTGCAGTTGTTGGCAATGAAGCCTTGAGCCAACCTTGCCGTGTGAGCAGGCGCACCGTCAGTAAAAGATTAACAAATTGAGCGCTTAATATTATTTTAAAATATCTGCAATTAATAACTGTTTGCTTCATAAATTCTTTCTTTACAACTTGTAATGAAGTCATATGACGTCATGATTATTTGGGTGTTACAAAACAATTTCTCTGTGAAAAAATCTTAAAGAAATAACCATTATTGGACCGTTCATCTGCGGAAATTTGAAAAAATTGAATTTAATATTAAAACAGCTGTAACTTTTGAAGTTATGGAAATTATTTAGTAAAATGTTCATGGATTGTTTGAAAATCATTCCTCTGTAAATGGTGAAAGTTTGGTATAAAAATCTCAATTGTTTGCGGAGAAATTGCATTTTATCCGGTGGGACATTTTATTTTGAGCCACCCTGTATATCTAATTCTTTCTCTGCTTCTGCAGACTAAGCTCTATCTGGCTCTGTACCTGTATCTTTCTGTATAATATTATATGTCTTTCGCTTTCTGTCCATTTATATTTCTCATTCTCTCAAAAGCTCTATCTCCGGTGTCTATTTCTCAGCGTATGAGGTTATCATCATCATCATCATCATCATCATCATCATCATCATCATCATCATCATCATCATCATCATCATCATCATCATCATCATCATCATCATCATCATCATCATCATCATCATCATCATCATCATCATCATCATCATCATCATCATCATCATCATCATCATCATCATCATCATCATCATCATCATCATCATCATCATCATCATCATCATCATCATCATCATCATCATCATCATCATCATCATCATCATCATCATCATCATCATCATCATCATCATCATCATCATTGTTATTATTGTAATTTTTAATCGAGGTTAGTGCAGTCACTCGGGAGTAAAAATAAATTACGCTAGGAGATGTTGCATCTGGAAAACGAAGCCTCGTTCTCCGCTACATCAGCGAACATTATTATATTCGTTTATTGGTAACAACAAAAAACTGATAGTCACACCGCTATCAGGTACATTGTGATTAAACAAGAGTTACGAGTGAATGCTAAGCAATATTAAACCATGAAACGAATAGCTCATAATTATTAGAGCGACAATAAGGCGAGATGCTATGGCATTATAGTAGACCTACTGGATACGGATAGAAAGGCACTGCATGGGAAAGGAAATTGACCTCATCTGACTCTCCAGAGATGATAGAAAGGCCCTGGTCAACCTCACCGATGAAAACTACCCCGGAGGAATTTATCTGGGTCAGTGTTACCAAAGTGAGTGCACGCCTCTATCCATTGCAACTGAATTCCCCAGTTATGCATTCTCAACTACGGGCCGCGACCTTGGTGTCCTGTTGGACCAGGAGCTAACTCTTGTTCCACACATTCACCGCCTTGCCTTGGACTCCTACTATCAGCTGCGCAAGCTTCGCACCCTTGCCCGTTCGCTTACCCCTAGTGCCACCACCACCCTAGTGCATTCTTTCATTACATCCCACCGTGACTACTGCTCGTCACTCTACTTTGGCCTTCCTTTAAATCGACTAGTGCGCCTGGACCGAGTCTTGCGTTCTGCAGCGCTTCTTATTGGGCAAATCCTCAAAATTAATTGGGCCATGTCTCCAGCTATATGCTGGAGACTTTACGCTGACTCCCTACCCGGCAGCGCATTTAATACAGGATTGCTGCCTTGGTACGACGATGTCAGCTGGGTCTAGCCCCAGTCTACCTGAGGGAGCTTTGCTGCCCCTCCGGTATTCATGGTCGCCGCCCTTCTGCTCTGCAGAGAAAGAGTGCTCTTAGTCCCATTTGCACGAACTACAACTATGCAGAATCGAACCCTTTCCGTGGTAGCCCAGTGGTCTGGATCGGGCTCATCCAGGGGTGACCCGTCAGAACGGCCCAGGACAAAACGGCCCCGACAAAACGGCCCCGACAATTGGGCCCCGACAAAACGGCCCCGACAAAACGGCCCCCGTCAAAATGGCCTCGACAAAACAGCCCCGTCAAATCGGCCCCGTCAAATCGGCCCCCGTCAAATCGGCCCCCGTCATATCGGCCCCCGTCAAATCGGCCCCCGTCAAATCGGCCCCCGTCAAATCGGCCCCGTCATATCGGCCCCCGTCAAATCGGCCCCCGTCATATCGGCCCCCGGTCATATCGGCCTCAGTCACACCGGCCCCTCACAAAATATTCCATGTCCTAAGTACTTTTAAGTTGGATTGATGAAAAGAATTATTTGCGTAAACAGAACTCAGATTGGTAAAACCGTACGGTTGTTTACGTTGGCAAATTATTTTATGTGGTCAGTTTAAAGTGGAAGTTGAATTGCTGAAAATAATGTTGGCGTTAAAATGGAAGTTGGATTTATGAAAAATAATTCGTTGCGTAAATAGAAGTTGGTTCTATGATAGTTGTCATTGAAAGCATTTATATGATTAAATACGCCAACCTTTAGCATTAGACTATGGTCCCCGCAATCCATTGCCCAGCTGAACCGTCGCTTGAGGCCTCGTAACCTCGTTTCAGTCCTTTGAGTCATTTCAACATAGTTTGTCAGCTTAAGCTTAAAAGTACTTGCAACATTGGATATTTTGTATGGGGCCGATATGACTGGGGCCGATATGACTGGGGCCGATTTGACGGGGGCCGATTTGACGGGGCCGATTTGACGGGGCCGATATGACGGGGCCGATTTGACGGAGGCCGATTTGACGGGGACCGATTTGACGGGGCCGATTTGACGGGGGCTGTTTTGTCGAGGCCATTTTGACGGGGGCCGTTTTGTCGGGGCCGTTTTGTCGGGGCCCAATTGTCGGGGCCGTTTTGTCGGGGCCGATTTGTCCTGGGCCGTTCTGACGGGGTACCCATCCAGGAGATACGCCTGCTCCCTGGGACTCTTACTGATGCTTTCTTTACAAAACTCAAAATTGCACTGTTTGGCCGTGCTGGAGTTGGGAGCGCCTCTGAGTAGTCCTCGGGAAGGGCGCTACATAAATTTATGAAAGGATGAATGAATTCCCCAATAGGAATGAGAAGCGGACTACAATATACTTACCAAAACTCAAATGAAAATAATATAGGCTCAGCGTATGCAAACTGCTTTAGAGTATCATTTTACACTGCCTAGCGGATCTTACATGTGCGGAATCTCTTCTCCTACATTATATACCATTTCAGTTGATGTTCGTGCCTTCGGGTGGTTCTTAAAGCCAGCTGAATTGATAGGTCGAAAGGGCGTAACATAAGTAAGCATTATATTACGTTATCTGTATAGTCATTATCTTTTCTTTATTTTAGGTTTCACAGCCAACTACTACAATGGCAGTGTGATTGTACCCAACAATACACAACCAGTGGCGTCAGTATTCATTTTCGGGTGGTTTATCATCCAGAAACATGTCGTTGACGACAGCCTGGTGTTCAACAAGTCTTGGAATAGCTACAAAACCGGATTCGGAGACCCTGGAGGTGAACATTACTGGTTCGGTAACGAGAATCTCTACCGTTTGACGTCAAGTGGAACCTGGAAGCTGAGAGTGGAAGTGGAGTCGAATGACACTCGCAAATGGTATTCGGCCGAATACAAGTTCTTTCAGCTGAGCAACGAAGCCAGTGGCTACGTCCTCAACGTTTCCGGATACACGGGAGACGCCGGCGACTCTTTCAACTACAACAACGAGGTCTGGAAAGCGGTGGGAATGAAATTCTCGACCTTTGACAAAGATAACGATGGCGCCAGCTTGAGCAACTGTGCCAAAAACGCCGCTGGCGGCTGGTGGTGGAACTGGTGTAGTGTGTCTGGATTGAATTCCCACGATGGCGGATACAACTCCTGGGGTACCCTGTCTGCTCCCACCCGATATGTCTCCAGAAGCAGAATGCTGATGAAACGGAATTGAGGAAGTTTCTTTCTGATGTGGCGTTACCTTACACCACATCAGAAAGCATCACACTATTTTATATTACATCCATGGCCTCCATCCGGCGTTGTTTTAAAAATTTCCTTCCCCATGTTTAATGGCTGTTTTGACTATAAACATGAAACTTCGATATTTACCCTTCAGACAATGTTTAGTAGGGTGGAGTGAAAAACGTAAAAAATCTAGAACCTCAACGGAATAGTGATAACTCGTTGCCTTTTGGTATAGTAAGTTATCATGTCAAATATTTCTTTAAAATTCGTTCTCTAAGATTTGCCCCAAAGCGCTTTAAAATTTAACAATTAATAAAAAATGACGAATATAATTATAGAAATTTCAATAAATTTTTAAAATGTAATGCGCTGATTGTAATAGTGATAACTCGTTTCCCTTTGATGTAGCTAGTTATCAGGCCAAATATTTCTTTAAAATTCGTTCTCTAAGATTTGCCCCAACGCGTTTTAAAATTTAACAATTTTAACAAAAATTGTCGAATTTATACAAATTTCAATAAATTAAAAAAATTTAATGCGCTAATTGTAATAGTGTTTAAGCACTTAAGTTTGACGTATTTAATGACCACGCAAATTAAAATTAATAAAATGACTGTATATCAGCAATATTAAATAAACAATAAGCACTAAACATTATAAAAATTTAATGCGCTAATTGTAATAGTGTTTAAGCACTTAAGTTTGACGTATTTAATGACCACGCAAATTAAAATTAATAAAATGACTGTATATCAGCAATATTAAATAAACAATAAGCACTAAACATTATAAACAATCCCAACAGTTGAAGACTAGATATGTCACTAATTACAGAAAAGAGAGTCAATGCTCATTTATTTTATTTTGTTGATTGAACTCAGACTGAAATTCTGCTTTAGCATGAAAAGAAGGTATTAGTTACCGTGATTCCAATCTGGCAAGGATGGAACATTGTTTAGATGTTTGTCCAACAACAGCAGTAGATACCTCATCAACAAGTTGGACAGAGCGCTCAACCGATTGTGTGTGGCAGGGAAATTGGGGAAAGTGGAGCATTGGCACACATTCACTGGCGATAAATTCTTCAAGATCAGCTGTTGAAAGTATGGAAATGACCGGTGGTTCTGTAACGTTTACGTTTAGCCAATCAATCAGATCGATGTAATCATTTGCAGCAAAGTTAAGTTCTGGATTACGTATTCTGTGTTTCTGCTGACATTCATTTCTCGATCGCAAGACTCTGCGTAGTCCTAGAGCACGGATATGCTTCCAAGTGTCGGCTAGGATTCGATTAGCTGTGGTTATCCATCTGGAGAGCTACATGGCACCTGGTTACGGCTCACCAAAAATTGAGAAAACTAAACCCTTTATCACAGTGGTTTGTCTGCCAATTGCATTCAAATGAATTGCCAATGCTAAATCTATTGAAGCGTCTCGACGGTGTCACTGCACGTCCACGGGCATTTACAGGGCCAATCGGCAAAGCCCTTGGCATAGGGTACTGTGAACAACTACCAGTTATTTTGTTTGAGAAAATTGAAGTTGATTTTCTGCAAGTCACAGCAAATAATCTTAGCACTGATCAAAAGTATTTGTTTGAAAACATTATTTTCTATTCCAGAACTTAACTTTTCTGCAAATGACTACATCGATCTGATTGATTGGCAAAACGAAAAGCAACAGAACCATCGGTCATTTGCACACTTTCCACAGGACCACAGCTGACCTTAAAGAATCTGTCGCCAGTGAGTGTGTGTGTGCCAAACTCGATTTTCCCGAAGTTTCATGCTACGCACAATCGGCTGAGCGTTCTGTCAAATTTGGTGATGAGGCATCTGCTGCTCTGGTTGGACAAACATCTAAAAATGGTTCCATCCTTGCCAGATTGGATTCACGGGAACTAATACCTTCTTTTTATACTAAAGCAGAATTTCAATCGGAGTTCAATCAACAGAATAAAATAAATGAGCATTGACTCACTTTTCTGTAATTAGTGACATATAGGGCCTATCTATCTACAACTGTTGGGATTGTTTATGATGTTAAGTGCTTAGGCCCCTATTGTTTATTTAATATTGCTGATATACATTCATTTTATTAATTTTAATTTGCATGGTTATTAAATACGTCATAATTTAATGTTTAAACACTATTACAATTAGCGCATTGAATTTTTTTAAATTTATTGAAATTTGTATAAAATTTAAAACGCGTTGGGGCAAATCTTAGAGAACGAATTTTACAGAAATATTTGGCCTGATAACTAACTACATCAAAGGGAAACGAGTTATCCCTATTACAATCAGCGCATTACATTTTAAAAATTTATTGAAATTTTTATATTTTCGTCATTTTTATTAAATTGTTAAATTTTAAAGCGCTTTGGGGCAAATCTTAGAGAACGAATTTTAAAGAAATATTTGACATGATAACTTACTATACCAAAAGGCAACAAGTTATCACTATTCCGTTGAGGTTCTAGATTTTTTGCTTTTTTCACTCCACCCTAATGTTTAGCCCAACTTGTATATAACCTACTTTTTAAACAGGTTCTCGAACGAAGCTTTAGAGATATTCAGATATTGTTCATCCATAAATAGCGTGTACGATCGTAAATTCAGTGATTCGACGAATAAAGCATTTGCCATCCACGATTTCAGTAATCGAGATCAGCTGTAGTTCGTCATGGAATGATGTCAAGGATCACTCGGTTATTAACAAATCATCGAACATGCACGACGGACATGCATGATGTACTCTCAAGGTCTGTGAGACCCAACGTTGGATTTAAGGGAGAAGGTCATTTTCTTTCCATAGGCCCTCAAGCTATGGACTGATCCAAATCTCCTGTACACGGAACCAGAGCCTAGGATCGACATCGCTGTTGAACAGACGATGCTTATTTTCGTAGGAATCACTTTCTGCCCAAATGCTTTTCATAGTATAGTGAATCACAGCTTTGTATTATTTTGTTACCATTAAACAATATTTTATTAAGTACAAATTTATCCATAAAGCAACTTTAAATGATATAGTTTTGAAAGGCAATCAAAGGATTTGGCTTTACAGTACTGAATTAAATCGTCTGTTTGTGCTTAGATTAAATTTGATTAAAGTAAAATGAATTGGAAGAGAAAATGTGACACTTTATTAAAATTAGACAAGACAATTATAGTAGATGAAACGACTGTCGGAAGTCATCCAGGTCGTTGAGTGCAATATGACTGTGGAGCTTTGCAGGGGTCGCGCATACACACATAACTAACCTCAGAGTGTTTTCTCTTCGGTTGACCCGTCCTTTTGAAACATTGGATATACGTTTCATTTGACATGAGACAACTATATAGCCTACAACCGACTTTATGTCATATCGTTTCAAGTGAATTCATTCTTGCGTGCAACGATCATCCGAGATACTTTGAAAGTGCTATTTTAAGTGTCCTTATTCAAGGACATATAATGCTGTTTTTCTAAGAAAGGAAAAATTATCTTAAAGCACAAAGACCACGTTAATGTGTAACTTCTCTTTGACTCCCTCACAGGCTACACAATAGACCTAGTTTGGTGTTGATATCGTGAATGCATCACAGTTGCATGCTTCGCCTAAATCCATAGCGCTGTCATATCGGGACAGTAATGGGAGCAGAAAGTAAATTTGATGCATCTGAATAGTTCCTTACATCTGAAACAAATAAATCTGTTATTACAGTTGCTGCTGCAATTGTAACTGAATGTCAAAAAACAACGTTTCAAGTTGGCCCTATTCTGTATTTAAGCGACGGCTGGATTTAGTAGAAGTAGGTCCCTCCCACAGTTTGCAGTTTTTTTCGACGCTTCTGTTTACATAGCAACTCTGATTTTAAAAAGAGATTAATGTAGTCTACTAATGGCCAGACGATCTTTAAAACGTGCGTCTTAATATAGCTGGAGACTGAAGAAGTATTTCTAACACGTGTGTTAATTCAAGGTTCCTATCAATGATTTCATGCTTGGACGCGTTTATTGACGCGCTGGTTAAACAGGCCTCAAGTTACTCTTTCACGCGGTTACCGACCAATAGTCTTTGTACTTGATTGATAATAATGTGCTGTATTCACATATTTTACACAAAGGTGACGCGTGGAGCCGTGGACAAGGCTGATGATTTTGGACACACTGTTGCCATTGAACTGATGGCAAAGAATACTTTCGCAGAACAGACAGCCATGTGTATATGTATGTATGAGTGTATGTACGTATTTATGTATGAGTGTATGTACGTATTAATGTATGAGTGTATGTATGCATGTATGTAACTATGCATATATATATATATATATGACATGTGTGTGTTTGTGTATGTGTGTATGTGTGTGTGCGCGCGTGTGTGACACTGTGTGTGTGTGTGTGTGTGTGTGAGTGTCTGTCTGTGTGTATGTTGCTAGAGGTCCACTAGGAATGACAACACTCTCGGTTGAGTTTATGATAAAAATATATTATTGTAAATGATTACAGGATATTTTATAACTTCGAATGAACAGAACATAATTCGAAAAGAACGCTGCTGCAGCTTCACTAAGAGCAACTTCACCAAAGGCAGGACATTTCAACCAGAAGCGGTCTTCTCATCAAAAAACAACTCTGTCGGTCGTATCAGACGCAAGAAAGACAGCAACGACGTTCATATCTAATAGCTCAGCTATCCTGTACAAGAAATCTACTAATGGAGCCCTGGCTTGTTAGCATAAAAACACGACCTTGTCGGACCAAAATCCAAATGCTAAGCTCACTTAAATAATAATGTTCTGAGCTTATATAGAAGTTGTTTCTCGCCAGATAGCCGAAATCTTAAAACACCGTTTAATCGCTGACAAACATGACGGATCTGACACTCCTTCTGGTGTCTGTCAATCATGACAACCTAACATACCTTCTAAAGTCTGGCCACAACTTTATTGACTTAAAGGCCTTCTCAAGTGGCCAAATACAACAATGTATAATTGTATATACATATGCATGCACAATTTAGGATGTCCCCAGAACACAGACATTTTCAACAGTTTTAATGTATGTATGTATGAGCACTTGTTATAGCGCCCCTTCAAGATTTCTACTCAGAGGCGCTCCCGACTACAGCGCGAACACTGAATCGGAGTTTCACGCCGAAGCGCATGAGCAATTGCGAGTGAATGACTTGCCCAGGTCCCTACGCGGCGGCTTGAGGTGGATTCGAACTCGCAACCCTCCGGCTGCAAGGCGACAAACATGCCCCTACACCACCGCGCCCCACTAACCTCTGACGGCCAACCTCTAGAAACTTTCATTAGGGCTAGTTTTTATATGCTACAAAGTTACAGCTAATTATATCAACATTGAGGGGTCCCCAAGCGAATGTTTTCTTTCAGCTTGTTTCCCATGTCTCTCTAGCTGCAACCAACTGACAACGTATTTATAACACTCCAATTGCTCAGCGGTCGACATTTATTCCAATCATCATGCTGCCACCATCTGAAGTTGTCAACAGCCTATTTCTAGCAGCTGTGTGATAGAGGTCCATCTGACTGAAGACACTTTCGCATTCAGCTGAAGAAATAGGTAGCACTGCAAGCAGATTCATCATAAGTTTCAGTTATGGCCTTGCAGTTTCAATGCGCTTGACTTGAATAAAGTATATTCAAGACCAATATCTGCAGAGAATAATTTATCGAATGAGGAGTTGGAAGCGACCCCGATGGTGTGCAAAGAAAACTTAACTGAAGGGTCCCAAGAGAGAGACGGGGGGGTTGGGGTTGAAGCCACACACCCCAACAATTCTCAGCCTATGAATAATACATCCATGCATGCATACATAGGCCTATCTATCATAATTATGCATCTTAAGCTACGCATAAACTAGTACCATTGGATATGGGTTCAGCGGTTTGCGCGTGCTTGCTGATTGTCACGTGTCTAAAACAGCGTCGTATTCGTCTGTGCTGAGGACCTTCCCGATTGCGGGCGCAGTCAAAATCAATCGACCCTGTGCGCCGAGTTTTCGCTCTCCAAGATCGTCTCATTAAAACACCTTTACACAGCGCTGCCAGACTCTACAAACACAGATTGGATTCCGTCGGTTGCATTGTGTTCCTGGAGAGCCGGAAAGAGCAGAACTGCACGGGATACATTCATGACTACACAGGTAACTACTGGCAACTCCGATCAACTCAAAATCAGTGCGACTTGCGAATTTTTCAGGTTCTACGATTCTGGGACGAATTTTGCATAATTTATTTCTTTTGCATTTCTTTTACAACTGCGAAATAGACGATGATAATTAATTTCTGATCAAATCTTTTATTCAGGTAGGCTAACACATCGCATGCTGCACGGTTGTGAATTTGGCGCAAGCGGCCTCATTGTTCATGTATACAAATGGGTTTTGGACCCTTTTTAAGTCAGACACTGTAAAAGGGCTCAAAGTGTAAGTTTCCATATATTTTTGGTGTTGTTACAAGAGCCATTAGCAATTCTGGCAATAAATGAAGCTTATTAAATTTAGAATTTATTATTTGGGCTCTGATTTTTGCTAGATTTCATTTTTCTGAATTTAGTGTCACGCTTTTTCCCTGATGTAGCTCCCGTCCAGTCGAACAGAACAAACAAATTAGGCTAATCCAACTCTGACTCTTTGTTCATTTTTGAATAAAAATAGTAAATTGAGAATAGACCCAAGACCCGAGCTTGAGTGCATATAACTGTTCTGGTAATTTAAGGGGTCAATGTGTACAAGCGATAGCCTACCAACAAAATTAAACTGAATGTCGAAAAACCATTGAGTGCAAGCAGATGCAGAATTTGCAAGAAAGACATGATCACTTCTGTGATGTAAAGATATATCAAAACTATAATCATGATAAATGGAAAACATTTCATCATTTGAAAAAACATTTCTTAACAGATATCGCTAATAACATAGTTCTGTAACTTCTACGCAGTGATTGACCAAAATTTTAATATGAACAGATGTTGTAAGCTTATATTGACCACAAACATGGGGCCAGAATAATATTAATCTTCTTTTAAAAGCCCATTTAAAAGCCGATTAAAACCCTGTATTCATCGTCTCAACATACATTCAAATGCTTTTGGTAAGTTTATAGTTTCTATTGAGTATGTGAACAAAAGCATGACAAAAGATTCTAGCAATCTCCATTTTAAATGTTCTGAAACATATCAAATCAAAGTCAGTATAATTTTTATGAGAAACTTTCTACGAGAATTGCTAACTTATTTGATGTGGTGTTGCTATATTTTAATAACTGAACATTTAATAATTGTTTAACCATTCACAGTCACTAAAGCCGTGTTGATCGTGCTCTGTTTGTGCTTTAACCTGATATCTGTAGACTATGTTTGCTTGATCAATATTGCTAATTTGCTCTCACGAGGTTTGATGCTATCTGAGAGTCCTAACAGCACTTTGATTAACTGTCACTATAGTTATCTCACTGAGTAATTTCCTTGTTGTCCTAACGGGGATGACTCGATAAGATGATGCATCTTTTTCTCCTCGTATTTCGTTTGATTTCTCAGTTTTCAGGTTTACTCTAGAAACATAAAAGTACATTACATGCTTATTTTTAGGACATGAGATAGTGATCTGTTTTTTTCTTTGTTTCTGTGTATTATTTGATCATTGTTATTGTACGTCTAACGAAATTAAACATTTCCATAACCTACACGTAAGACTTGCCATCAGCAATAAAGACCAGGAAAGCCTTATATTGATACGGATCCTGGTAATCACTTTCAAAGCACCAGAACATGTTGGACTTGACCGGTGCAAATATGAAGGATAATGTAATATAACGACGACAGACTGCAAGAACATTTTGTTCTATACTATTATCGATTAGTCATTAAGATGAGAGGTCATATATTTCAAGGTATCAGTCAAACTCCTAGCAACTCTCTCCTAATGGTTGGCAACCTGCATGAGTCCTATATCAAGCACAAACCACAAAGTTCCAAAACCAATAATACTGGACGAGACTATTTATAAAGCAAATAATGTATGGTTATGAAATAATAGAACGGAGATGATTGACAGCCAGAAGAAACCTGTTTGTAAGCTACGTACGCTGATCGATTTGTCCTGACGATGAATGGCGAAGGTGGGCATTGAAGACTAGACAAAGCCAATTCTGTCTGGTCTTTGCCTGATCGACTTTTTTTTACAATAATTGGCAATGTTGTAGTTCAAATGTGATATTACTCTCGGTATTGCCTCATTGAGCTAACTGCAGAGACCAACAGCGAACGCCCGTCAAAGGACATGCCCATGGAGAACAGTTAGCACATGTACCTGTTTGCACACGTTTTGTCATAGACAGCACTCGGTAACACTTTTATGGTAGGCTATACGTTGATTTAACTGAAAGTCATTGCTTTTTCCTTTATCTCTCAAAGGCAAAAGAACTGCGTAGCAACACGTATACAATAACCACAGGGCTGCCATTTTGGGTGCTATTGATTGCTGATGCTGCCGTATTTCACTCAGAGTCTTCCGGGTTTCTGCACAAATATTTAAGGATAGGAACCTATACAGGTAACGTATAGAGGTGGGAGCGGTAGTTTACTCCATTGACATACCTTCCAAGGTGTATTTATGTATGAATGCACCTGGTGTTAACACCTCGCTTTGGTATCGAAGATTATCTCTACATTGAAATGAACCGTGAGTAAATTAGCACTGGAATAGCTCGGGAGACATTGACAAACTTTGAACGACCAGGCTCGATCGCTGGTGAGGGGAAATAGAAGCAAAAAAGTAAGATTAGAAAATATCCAACTGCAGGAGAGTTTAAATCACGACCGAGGCTTCTTTCGCAGAAGTAGACTAAGTGTATGACAAACTGTGACACAGTGTTAGACGAGGTAATACTGACTCCGATAAATGATTTACTATTAGGCCTGCTATAGTATGGCACCCTTGGTGTCTCATGATAATAAGGAACACGCGATGATCAACTTCTGCACAGATGTACTTCAGTTAAAATCATGGAACCTTATATTATTATGTATCTCCACCGCTCAGGGGAACCTACGAGGACGGAAAGAAACACATCGTATTCTTGTGGCTGAATGCGCTGCGCGTCATTTTGCGAAGTAGTGTATACCCCGCAAAAAGGCCTTCGCGGTGATCACCAACCTCCAGACGCCGCCGTTTAAATATCAATGAGCATTAATAAAGGAATCGGAATATGGAAATCTTTGCTCTAACCCGATCGTATGAATATGTATGTAAGCATGTATGTGTGTGCTTGTAAACTTTTATGTATGTATTTATCTGTTCACTTGTTTGCGCCGCGTCTTAAAAACATCTTAAAGCCGCTCTTACACGCTATCTAATGGTTCTAAAAGATTAATAATAATAATAATAATAATATCTTTTCTTTAATTTAGCGCCTGACAAACGCACTGCGCTGTACATTTACATGTTATGCAATTGAAACAATCTTAACTAGTTAACTACTAACAGAACAGACAGCTTGTAATACACGGCGCTAATAGCAGCCTACAAAGCAAATCCGCCCTACGGGGCTCGAACTCGGTACCTCTCGCACTCTTCGCCAGATGTTATCCAACGCGCCACCGGACCCCCCGAAAGTGATTTCTGAGCTATTTATGACAGTAAAGTTGTATCGAATTCTGTAGCTGTGGAGATATCAGTATGTATGTAAGTATAAGCATGTAGGCTTATAATATATATATATATATATATATATATATATATATATATTAGGGTGTCTCTTAGCATATAGGCCTAGTAAAAAAATGTTTTTTATTTCTCTCCTCTCACCCCTGCAAGGTGATAGGTTCATAGAAATAAAATTCTATAAAAATATCAGTGAAATCGGATAATATTTAGAGGTTGTCTTCGAACCGTGAAGTTTAGAAAACTAATGATACTTCGTACAATGGGAAGTATAATAAATTATAATGTTACATGATAATTAATCGCCAGTTGTAGTACTAATCAATTTGTATTGCTTGTCTAACAAATTCTCTACTATATATATAATATATATATACATATATATAAATAAATAAATATATATATATATATATATATGTGTGTGTTAAAACTCAGGACTATTTTCAAGGAATAATTATACTGTCATTCTATTGCACATGTTTCCATAAAAGTCTTTTTGCTGCAGTCCAGAAATTAGCGTCGATGCATCTAAGTTTTTAAGGAGGAATTGTAGTTGCTACTCTCTGGCAGTCAACTTCTTAATGAGGGCCACGCTTCGCTTAGCCCTGCCATTGACGACTGCCAGCCCGTTGATGAAGCGTATACTTCCCCCTGGAATGTTTCCTCTTCATCGCATTCAGACGGGTCCATGGCAAGGACATCCTGAGGAAGGCCAACTATAGAAGAGTGTTTATCGCGCAGAACAACTTCCAGCCCCGGTGCTCAAAATGAAGCAGATCTAACTTTGGCCGCTTGGTGGATGTCACTGGATGATCCGGGGCTTGGTCGTCCATGGTAAATAAATTAAATTGTTTCGGCTTAACGACACTTTTTCATATCGAAGATGATTAGTGTCGGAGGCAGAAAGCAACCTCGTTTCTCCACGTTTAAATTGCGACCGAGCCACCCGCAGTAAAGATCCGAGAAATTAATCTCTGATAAACCGACCCGACCGGGAAGCGAACCCGGGGCGCCGGCGTGACGAGCGGGCTACCAGCCCACTCGGCCACTCAGGATCTCTGGTCGTCCATGGTGGCTAACATCAGTGTGTTCATCTCCACAGACACTCTGGAACCAAAGAGAACCAATCCGACCAGCTCCTCAGAAAGGTACCATAGATGACGTCCAAGCTTTTTGCTTGCTGTACTGAAAATGGCTTCATGCGGGCATATGAAGAGTTCAATCATGAGTCGGAAGTAGTTCAGAGGTGTTTCAACTTCGATTGTGGCAGTAATCCAGGTCTTGAGAAGGATGAGAACTGCAAAAATTGCCAGATCACGAATTCCTGTCTTCTCTGAAGCAGTCATCTGGAACTGGTCACGAAAGAGCCAGATCTTAATTGCATACCGGTATACAACCTTGGCCATCCATCTGGCACAATGCGCCTGGCACCTGCAAATGAACACCTCGTGCCTCCTATATCGCTTGTATATATATATATATTCATTCATTCATTCATAAATATATAATATAAATATAGAGAGAGAGAGAGAGAGAAGAACTGCAGGGCTAGTAGTTGCACCACTTGTCTCTTCGAAAGTCACCCCAACCACTAGCTCTCCCATATGATGGTGACATGGCAAGAAGAGCAAATCTCTTCCAAACCTGTTCTCTATAATTGTGCACCTTCATTGTCAGTGAAGTTGCATCTAGCCTTTGGCAGGACAGTATTTGAGGCTGCAGTGTCGAAGCACAGCGCCGTAACACGATCCATGGATAATGCCCCAAAGACATGATGACGTCAGTAGCTTGGGCCTCGGTAGATCCGGATGGAAGTTTCGGAACACCGAGTAGCTGCTCCACTCTATCACCTGATAATTATAAGAATTGGAAGACGGTCGATATGCTCTGTGTCAGTTGGATCTTCCATTAACTTCTCATCCCAATGTGCTGTTAATTGTCAAAGATACAGTTACAGTGAACTCTGATTGTAGCTTGTTCGACTTGGCGGAACGATGTTTGGCCCTGGAGCAATGAATTGTACTCCTGCTGATATTCAAATCAGTAACGTTCTGCCCAAGGCAAGAGCCAATGTCACTGACAATGAAGGTGACGTTCTGGATGAGACGTTGGTTCTGACCGGTGCAAATGACAGTCTGCTAGACATTTTGTTAACCGTTCTGTCTTTGGCGATGGGCCATCGCGGGAAGCACAAGAAGGATGATAATCTTCCCTCTCTGCTGTAGTGCTAGATGATGAGGAGGAAGACGAGGACGAGGACAAGGAGGACGAGGAGGAGGACGAGGAGGACGAGGACGAGGATGAAGTAATAGTCTGCTTCCCTTCTTGTTTAGATTGAAATTGGCAAATTAATAGTGCAATCTGTCCCTTTCTTAATGATTCGAACTATGTAGCATAATTATAAACAATAGGCCTACATTGCTAAAACTTTGACATCAAAGGGCAACTTCTAAAATAGTTATCCGATTTTCACAAAATCTTTTGTAACATTGTTTTCCATGAACCTAACAACTTGAAAGGGTGAGAGATTAAAATTTAAACTTTCATTTTTAAGAGACACCCTAATATAATATGTATATATATATATATATATATATATATATATATATATATATATGTATGAGTGAACCCCATTTAGTTCCACATGGCGTGCTGACTGGCATTAGTGCCGTTGGTGTTGTAGAAAATTGCTGCACCATCAAGCACACAATGGAAGCAGACTGGCATGAATATAAGACACGTTACAGCCTGTTAATTGCCATCCATTATGCTCTGATCTCACTCTATGCAGGCACTATGCTCAACATAGTTACAAGCTTTATTCTCATGTGCATTGTACTACCCTATACGTGGTTCTTTGTTAGAACGGTTCCATAACAATTACAGCGTTTTTAGCGATTTTAGTTCGGTGTAATAGTTCGGGTTTCGTTCTCGCCAAATCTATGAGGTATAGTCACAATTGGTTCCTCACAAACAGAGACTATAATTGATGGGTATATTTCACAACCGGCAGCAAATTAGAGAAATTTCCGTCTTCTCCTTTGTACGGCTTGCACAAAGAGTAAAAGTATAATTTATAATTTTTAAATACATTGTAGGGCATGAGTTAGTAATAAAAAATTAGTTCTTTTATATTATTTAGATGATTAGTATGAATTTTTTTTATAAAGTCCTATTTTAACCCGAAATTTCATTGTCCTTTCTAATGGTGAGTCAATTCAACATTACGTTAGGGTAACAGTAAGTTGAAGCGCTGAGCTGATGCTTTATTTTTTAGATCATTAACTTACATAATTATATCCATTGCTCAACATGGTTTGTATTAATTTATTGACGAACTAAATAATTAAAAATAAATAAAACCATCTGTCTTCAGTTATTGCTTTCAACAACGTTACGAATGGGTTTCTGCCATCTGTGAAATAAATTGAAAACCCTCGTTTTTTGAATTGACATCTTCGATAGCAGGGAACATGTCTGCACTGATTTTACCAACAACAAATCAATATGGATGTTTGATTCTGTTGACAATTTACAGAAATTTATCCGGTAATGTTATAGTATAAAAAAGAGTTACAACTCCGTGACTGTAATTGTTGCACTTTGCGTATATACAGGGTGGGCCAATAGGAATGCAACAACTTTGACGCCTCACAACTTGAACAATTTTTATCTGAACGTCTTGTCCAATATATCAGATTGAAGATAATTATCCATTTTATCATTCTCCAAAATATCTACGAGATATTATTACGACGTTTTGAGATAATGCTATTAATATTCGATGTGCCATTTTCGTGCCATAAAACTGCAAGAAAAAACAAAAGTCATAAACTTAAGATGTCAATTCTAAACAATCACTTAGTACTAACAATAATTATTAATATCTCGAGTGAATTTACCATCAGTCAAACAAATACTCAATAAAATTATGTCCACCACGTGCTTTAATGACTGCATCAACACGAGATGACCACTGATCGATGGCTGAGTTCACCAGTGCTTGGGCTATCTCAGCCCAGCAGCAAAGAATCACTTCTTTCAAATGTTCAACGTCACGTATCGGTTCACGATAGACCAGTTGCTGAAGATAACCCCAGATCGAATAGTCAACCGGGTTTAAATCCGGACTGTTCGGTGGCCAGTTCTCCGGTTCAATTAACTCAGGTACGTTAGCGTTCAGATAGGCAACCGTATGACGTGAACGATGCGCCGGCGCTCCATCTTGCTGAAAGATGTAACCATCAACTCCAGACAGTTGGCGAATATCACGTAGCAGTCCTCTTGCGAGTACTTCATCGAAGTAATAAACACTGTTCACCTTAGCCTTTGGAGTAACAAAGAATGTTTCTTGACTGCAAATTAACTGTTGGACTTGTGCAGTGTTCGCTAGCTGCTGTGCGCGCAGAACGTTTGCGACCACAGTTGCGGCTGTTAGACGTTCCCGTAGCATCAATTTGTTTAATCAATCGATGTAGAGCATATTTATTCCATTTTCTAGAAGGGAATTCTATCATCATCTGATGTGCATTGTATCCTTTTTCTGCGATTAAAATTCTATCCTCTTCCGTGAGCGGCGCCATGATGTTCAATATTTATGTTCAAATTTGAGAGGTGTGCGCCGTACCGAAATTTTATAACAACGGTGCCGTATTATCAGTGCAAGATTTGACATAGTTGTAGAGTGGATGATTACCTTCAATTTAGTATATTGGGCACGATGTTCGGATAACAATTGTTAAAGTTATATCCATTTAAAGTAGTTGCATTCCTATTGGCCACCCTGTATATATTTTTCTTTCAAAAATAATTTTGAAACAGACAGCTTGGCCACTTTAAACTAACTATTACATTAAATAAATTGTCACTGTTATTACTATTATTATTATTATTATTATTATTATTATTATTATTATTATTATTATTATTATTATTATTATTATTATTATTATTATTATTATTATTATTATTATTATTATTATCTGAAAATAGTTTTATTTCAGCTTGTGACTTAACTTGCATCATTAAAAGCTACAGAAAAGCAACTGTACTTTTTGTAGTTTTGCACCAAAGAAGTAGACTTCTCGAGGTTTATTTATCTATTTTTTTCTTAGGCGGAAAGGCTTGTCATAGTAAATGAACAAAGCACTGATTGCCGGATGTGTATTGCAATTCGTTGCAGCGGTTGTGACAACAAGTGAGTGGATGGAAACCAGCTCATGTCAAGCATGACCGTCATCGACTTTAGATATCCTTTACCGTTACTTTAGCAATCTTTGGAAACTGATAATAAATTCCAGCGGAGAACATTCTTTCTCAGGTACTTTTACAGTACAACACGACGAAGATGGCAACATTTTGTCCATTTTTGCTAACTTTTCTACGGCTGGTCCCAGCAACTCTTGGAACCTTTCAGAAACTGGTAATCTCCAACGGAATCTCTCTATGCGCCGTGGATTCACCTGCGAAGGTCTTTCCCATTGAAGCGATATCCTCAGTTCCAATGTGTGTTCCATCGTCTGTCTTGTGTTCCTGGAAGTGCCACATCGAACCAAACTGCACCGGTTACAACGTTAACGCCGCTGAGAATCAGTGTCAGCTGTACGACTATATTCCGATCAACTTTGTGATGAATTCAACTTGCGAGTATTTCAAGGTTAGCACTTCATTGACTCAACTTATACAGTATAGAACTTAAAATATAATCTCTGGCTGATTTTTTGTGGCCAGTGTGGACTTTGAATTTTTCAATTCGGTATTGCGTGTTAGGCAGACCGAAATGTTCTGATTATTTCTGATAGATGATCTACACCGGTCTCCAGTGTCCGCATGATGGTGCAATGAAAATCGCATGAATAATAAAAATAACGATGATGCTTAAGCTATCTATGATGATAATGAGATAATAATAATAATAATAAAAATAATAATAATAATAATAATAATAATAATAATAATAATAATAATAATAATAATAATAATAATACCGGTCCTGCGCATAGACCCATCAGCAGCAGAGCTGCTAGGCGCACCACTATCTTCGCGAGAAGCCCTCAACGAGACTTTAGACACAATGGCGTCGAACTTGGCAAGAGCTATGAAAAAGTTGGAGCAGATTCCAAGACAAGATGCACTACTGATCCTACGGAGCTCTATAGGGGCTCCGAGACTTATACATATCCTGCGCTGCTCACCCTGTCATGAACACCCGGGCCTCGTGAAATTCGACGAAGGATTACGTGCTGGCACCGAGAGCATTCTTAACATCGCTCTCTCTGACGATCAATGGTCACTCTCTTCCATGCCTATCAGGATGGGCGGACTGGGAATAAGAAGAGCATCTTCGTTGGCACTTTCAGCTTTTTTAGCCTCAGCCGCAAGATCTCAGCTCACCCAATCGCTCATCCCCGCCCTGACACAGGTGCCCGAAGATTCTATCGTGGAAATAATGAGAACCAGATGGCAGCAGAGCACCGCTGAAACGACCGACTTCCCGTCTTCACACTGCAAACAGTCTTCATGGGATACACCGCTGCTGTCAACCGCCATGTCGGGGATCGAATCGCGCGCCCGGGACTCGTATGATCTGGCCAGGCTAAACGCCATACAGGCCCCACACGCTTCAGACTGGCTCTTCGCCCTGCCGCATGCAGCCCAAGGCCTACGGCTGAACGACGAGGAGATGAGGTGGCGGTGGGCTTGAGACTAGGGGCGGTCATCTATGCCCCACACGCATGCGCATGTGGAACAATGGTCTCAGCCAGAGGCTCGCATGGAATGGCTTGCTCACTGGGCTTCGGCAGACAAGCAAGACATTCTTCAATTAACGATATTGTGCTGCGCAGTCTCATCAGGGTAGGCATACCATCGATCAAGGAACCGGCTGGCCTTACCCGACTGGATGGGAAAAGACCGGATGGCCAAACCTTGATTCCGTGGAAAAGCGGGCGTTCTCTGATTTGGGATGTGACAATCATTGACACTTTCGCGCCGTCGTACTTGGCCGAGACATCAGCAGCGGCGGGAGGAGCAGCGGAAATAGCCGCGACTAGAAAGCAATCCAAATACGCTGAGCTTCAGACGAGATACTGTTTTACCCCTATCGCGATAGAAACGATGGGGCCAATGGACCGGGAAGGCCTGGCCTTCATCATGGAACTCGGCCGACGACTGACAAGAACAACGGAAGATCTTCAAGAAACTTTCTTCCTGTTCCAAAAGATCTCAGTCACAATCCAGCGGTTCAACGCTATCGCGTGCCTGGGTTCGATGAGGCCCTAGAACCTTTATTTTAATAACCATGATTTTAAGAACTCGGATAATAATAATAATAATAATAATAATAATAATAATAATAATAATAATAATAATAATAATAATAATAGCAATTATTTATATGGTGTGTGCGTGTGTAGCGATGTTTTTCCCAGACCGATAGAGTTAGCGATCAACGTTCCTTGATCTATTCTGCGCTACACCAATTCTTTGGAAACAACTTCCAAAAAGAACTCCGCCAGTTCGTTAATTCTCTTCTCGCCTATCAATCTCAGCTCTCCTCCGATAATAATAATAATAATAATAATAATAATGGAGTCATCATATCTTTTCCAGCGGATCTCAGTGGCTCTTCAACGGGGGAACGCCATCTGCCTCTCCGGGACACTGCCACCGATCTCTGAACTCTGCTGAAATGACAATACATAATAGTAATAATAATAATAATAATAATAATAATAATAATAATAATAATAATAATAATAATAATAATAATAATAATAATAATAATAATAATGATAATAATAATAATAATAATAATAATAATAATTGAAGAAACAGAATGGAGGGACTAAGGTAACAACTGCCAACTCCGATTAACTCAAAGTCGGTGCGACTTGCGAATTTTCCAAGTACTACGATTCTGTGACGAATTTTGCATAATTTATTTCTTTTGCATTTCTTTTACAACTGCGAAATAGACGACGATAATTTCTGATCAAATCTTTTATTCAGGTAGGTTTAAATATCGCATGCTGCACGGTAGTGTATTTGGCGCAAGCGGCCTCATTGTTCATGAAATGGGTTTTGGACCCTTTTTAAATCAGACACTCTAAAAGGGCTCAAAGTGTAAGTTCCTATATATTTGTGGTATTGTTGAAAGAACCAGTGGCAATTCTGGCAACAAATAACGCTAATTAAATTTAGATTCAATTATTCGGGCTCTGATTTTTGCTAGATTTGAGTTTCTGAATTTAGTGTCGCACTTTTTCCATGAAGTAGGCGTAGCTCCCTTCGAATCGAACAGAACAAACAAATTCATCCAAATCTGACTCTGTTGATTTTATAATAAAACTAGTAAATTGAGAATAGATACTACGATATAACAATACCGGCCTTACCAGTGTGCGAACCGTGCAATTGCACAGGGTCCGCAAATTAGGGGGCCCGAAAATGTCAGAAATTAACATGAACAAGACACCCTAATAATAATAGGCCTATTATGGTTTCAATTAAATTTTTTCTTTTATTAAAAAAAACAACTCAAATGGTACAAACTTTATTTTCTGCGATATTTTATGGGACATTTTCGACCCCCTATTAATTTGGGAGGCCCGAAATCTCACATTAAAACGTGTGATATTTTCGGGCCCCCTATTGTGGGGGTCCGAAAGTGTAGAAAATTAACATGAACGTACCCTCATAATAATCTGTTGGTTTCAATTTAATCTTCTCTTTTGTCAAAAAATAAAAGTCAAATGGTACCAAGTTGAAATCATTTTACTTTTATTTTTTGACATAATAATATGTTGTCGCAAAAGATAGCATTGGGTTCAGAAATGATTACCATTTCTGTGCCCAGAAATAGTTAAACATTGCTAAACTTTATTTAAATGTTTAAGTGAGAAATTTTACATCTCTTGAAAACTTGTGTCCGCGAGCTATGCCTAGAAAAAGTAAGGGTATCTGGCCCCAAAAGTTTCAAAACCACTGTTGTAGCCTAAGCGACTGTGTACAGTACCTTTGTTAATTATCTTATAATATTATTATATCTTTTAGATTTTCGAAGATTTTATTTTTAGGGTTTATTATTTAGTATATATATATATATTATATATATAATATATATATATGTAATGATTAGCAATGAAAAACAATTTGACTTTTGTCATGGGGCCTGTAAAAGATGCCCATTTGTGCGATTAAAACCTTTTTCTGTATTTATCGTCTCAACATACATTCAAATGCTTTTGGTAAGTCTATAGTTTCTATGGAGTATGTGAACAAAAGCATGACAAAAGATTCTAGCAATCTCAATTTAAAATGTTCTGAAACATATAAAATCAAAGACAATATATGAGAAACTTTCTATGAGAATTGCTAACTTATGTGATGTGGTGTTGCTATAGGTTAATAACTGAACAGTTCATAATTGTTAAACCATTCACTAGAGCCGTATTGAACGTGCAGTGTCTGCGCTGAAACATTATTTGTAGACCTACACTTTAGACTTGCCATCATCAATAAAGACCAGGAAAGCCCTATAATGAAACGGATCCTGTCAATCACTCACAAAGCATCAGACATGTAGGACGTGACCGGTGCAAAAATATGAAGTATAATGTAATATACCGACTGACAGACGGCAAGAACATTTTGTTCTATACTATTATCGATTAGTCAATAAGATGAGAGGTTATATTTTGCAAGGTATCAGTCAAACTCCTAGTGACTCTCTCCTAATGATTGGAAGCCTGCCTGACTCCTACATATCAAACACAAACCACACAGTTTCAAAACCAATAATACTGGACGAAACTAAAGCAAATAATTATAATGTATACCTATGAAATAGTAGAACGGGGAAATGATTGACAGCCGGCAGAAACCTGTTTGTAGTCTATGTACGCTGATCGATAAGTCCTGAAGATGAATGGCGAAAGTTGGCATTGAAGACTTGACAAAGACAATTCTGTCTGTTCTTTGCCTGATCGACTTTTTGCAATTAGCAATGGTTGCATTCAAATGTGATATTACTCTCGGTATTGCCTCATTAAGCTAACTGCGAACGCCCGTCAAAGGACATGCGCATGGCGAACTATCACATGTACCTGTTTGCACACGTTTTGTCATAGAAAGCACTCTGTAACACTTTTGTGGTAGGTTGATTTAACTGAAAGTCATTTCTTTTTCCTGTATCTCTCAAAAGCAACAGAACTGCGTAGCAACACGTAAACAATGACCAAAAGGCTGCAATTCAGGGTGATATTGATTGCTTATGCTGTCCGTATTTCACACATGCAGTGTCTTCAGGATTTCTCAAAAGATATTTAAGGATAGCAACGTATCCAGGTAGGAACGGTAGTTTACTCCGTTGACAAACCTTCCAAGGTGTATTTATGTATGAATGCACCCGTTGTTAACACCCTCGCTTTGGCATCGAAGATTATGTCTACATTAGAATGGACCGTGAACAAAGTAGCACTGGGATAGATCGGGAGACATTGAAAAACTTTGAACGACCATAATTATTATTCGGTCGCTGATGATGGGAATAGAAGCATAAAATTAAAACTAGAAAATTAGCAAAATATCCAACTGCAGGAGGTTTAAATCACGACCAACCAGATGTTTATTTTGCAGAAGTAGTGTATGACAAACTGTGTCACATTTTTAGACGAGGTAATACTGACTCCGCTAAATGACTTACTATTAGGCCTACTAGTCTATATAGCATGGCACTCTTGGTGTTTCATGATAATACGGAACACGCGGTGATCAACTTCTGCACAGATGGACTTGGGTTAAAATCACGGAACGTAATATTATTATGTATCTCGACCGCTCACTGAAACCCCGGTGGACGGACGGAGAAACGTCGTATTCTTGTGGCTGAATGCGCTACGCTTCATGTTTCCGACGTAGTCCGCCCCGCAAGAAAGGGCCTTCGAGGTGATCACCATTCACCAAGACACCAACCTCCAGACGCCGCCGTTTATATCAACGAGCATTAAAGGAATCGTAATATGGAAATCTTTGCTCTAACCCGATCGCATGCATATTATGTATTCTGTATGTAAGCATGTATGTGTGTGTTTTGTTGGTAATTATACTAGGTATGTTTGTATTTATCTGTTCACTTGTCTGCGCCGCGTCTTAAGACCGTCATAAAGCCGCTCTTACTTGCTATCTAACGGTTCTTAAAGATTAAGGCCAGCTGAAAATGATTTCTGAGCTATTTGTGACAGTAATGTTGTATCAAATTATGTAAGCTGCGGATATATCAGTATGTAAGTATCAGTATGTATACGTTTGTATATATATATATATATATATATATATATATATATATATATATATATGGGTGTGTGTATGTATGTATGTATGTATGTATGCATGAGCACTTGTTATAGCGCCCCTTCAAGATTTCTACTCAGAAAATCTGAGCGAATACAGCGCGGACACTGAATCGAAGCGAATGAGCAATTGCGAGTGAAGGACTTGCCCAGGGTCCCTACGCGGCGGCTTGAGGTGGATTCGAACCCGCAACCCTCCGGCTGCAAGGCACCGAACATACCTCAAACACCACCCCCCCCGTGTGTGTGTGTGTGTGAATCTAATATTGAACCCCATTCAGTTCCACATGGCGTGCTGAGTGGCATTAGTATCGTTAGAGTTATAGAAATTGCTGCACCATCAAGCACACAATGGAAGCAGACTGGATGAACATAAGACACGTTACAACCTGTTAGTTGCCATGCATTATGCTCAACATACTAAGAGCTTTATTCTCATGCGCATTGCAGCCTATACGTGGTTCTTTGTTAGACCGGTTCCATAACATTGTATTTTTGTATTTTTGCATTTCTGTTCTAGTCTTTGCTAAGTTTGCTTAGTTTCTCTGTTCTGCTTTGTGCGAAATAAAGTCCAGGCATTATCGATTTCCCTATTTAACATAATATTATTTACAGAAATTTCTAGTTATTAGGCTAACGACACGCCAACTGATGCAAACGCTTTTGTTTTTATTGTCCAAATTTTCACCAGGATAGCAGGAATATTGTGTTGAACAGATGTATCAAATTCAGGAATGTGTGACACATGGAGATTTCCAAACGATATGGTGTTTGAAAATAGTTTTATTTTAGCTTGTGACTTAACTTGCATCATTAAAAGCTACTGAAAAGCAACTGTCCATTTTGCAGTTTTGCATCAAAGAAGTAGACTTCTCGAGGTTTATTTATCTATATTTTTCTGAGGCACAGAGGCTTGTCATAGTACATGAATAAACCAATGATTGCCCGATGTGTATTGCAATTTGTTGCAGCGATTGTGACAACAAGTGAGTGGATGGAAACCAGCTCATGTCAAGCATGACCGTCATTGACTTTAGATATCCTTAACCGTTACTTTAGCAATCTTTGAAGACTGATAATACATGTAAGGGGAGAACATTTTTTCTGAGATACTTTTCAATTTAACACGACGAAGATGGCAACATCTTGTCCTTTTTTACTAACATTTCTACTGCTAGTCCCAGCAACTCATGGAACCTTTCAGAAGCTGATAATCTCCAATGGAGTGTCTCCATGCGCCGTGGATTCACCTGCGAAGGTCTTTCCCATTGA
>JACEVL010000482.1:32500-45000 GCA_020284085.1 Aporrectodea caliginosa | reverse complement strand
TGATCACCGACATCGGGAGACTTTTAGCTTTTGTGTCAGGAGACCAACGCGAAGCCACATACTTGTTCCAACGTAGGCCTATATCTCTAGCCATACAGCGCTTTAACGCTATCGCAATCTGCGGTACCTTTGCCAGCCTTTTGCCCGAGCCCGAGGAGTTCTAACCGTTCCAGACTTTTATCATTTTAATTAATATTGAAGTCCCTGAGGGATCATGTTTACCTCAGGGCAAAAAAAATAATAATGATAATAATAATAATAATAATAATAATAATAATAATAATAATAATAATATAATAATAATAATAATAATAATAATAATAATAATAATAATAATAATAATAATAATAATAATAATAATAATAATAATAATAATAAGCCTATCAGAAAGAGCGAGTGATTCTGCCGTTAAAGCCAGGTTGTTAGCCGTGCAATCGCCACACTCTGGAGACTGGCTTCATGCACTTCCAATTACGACAGCAGGATTACGGATGTCAGAAGAGGTCCTAAGAATCGCATCTGGTATCCGGCTGGGCACTACTTTGTGTGAAAAACACACTTGCAAATGTGGTGTCATTGTAGAATCCGACGGTCATCGTGGATTCTCGTGCATCAAAGGAGCAGGAAGACAACATCGACATGGCATGCTCAACGACGTTATTTGGCGAGCTTTCACCAGAGCCAAAATACCTGCCATCAAAGAGCCCAATGGCCTCTCCAGATCAGACGGCAAAAGGCCTGACGGAGTCACCATCATACCTTGGTACAGAGGTTGTTGCTTGGCATGGGATGTCACGGTGCCAGATACTTTCGCTGCATCCTACGAACATATAACATCGCAAAACGCAGGTGCGGCAGCGGAAAAGGCAGCTCGCAACAAGGAAACCAAGTATGCTGCTATCACACAATCACATCATTTCGTCCCTGTTGCAGTCGAAACTGCAGGAAGCTGGCACACAGAATCACTGCAGTTTGTTCAAGAACTAGGACGCAAGGTCTCAGCAGCGACAGGCGACCAGCGTGAGACCAGTCATCTGCTGCAACGCCTATCGGTCGCCCTACAGATTGGAAACTCTCTGTCTGTTTTAGCCACCGCGGACTGCAACAACAGTAGCCCAGGACTGAATGACGGCTTTTAAAATTATTGAAACAGCCATTTTTAATCAGTCTGTAATAAGTTTATTGTTTTATGAAGAAATAAATTTGTCTTATAATAAAAAATAAAAAATAATAATAATAATAATAATAATAATAATAATAATAATTGACTTTTGTCATCTACACAGCTGCCCATGCGGTAATCTGGTGACCGCCGAAGGCTCGCACGGCCGATCGTGCCGCCGACAAGCCCGACACGCAGTCCTGAATGACCTAATCTGCAGGGGCCTCGTTCAAGAGTTCACCCCGCGGCTAAAGAACCCCCGGGTTTGTCAAGGTCGGATGGAAAAGACCAGAAGGCCTAACACTGATTCCGTGGCGCTCGGGTCGCTGCTTGACCCGGGACGTCACAGTTGCTGACACAGTTCCTTACACCAGTGCTTCCCAAACTTTTCATAGTCACGGACCGGTAGGAATTAACTTTCAGTGTCATGGACCGGCAGGGAATTTCCTGCTGCAGGAGGAACGGTGCCAAATTTCTTAACTGTTTCTCTTTAAGTTTTTCGTTTTCGATCACCTAAATTCCTGAAAATGTATTAAAATTGATTTAAACGCATGTATAGCAAATTATATGACTCTACTGCCCTGTTAATGTTAGCCTAATAATTGTCTTTAGTCATGACTTTTAAAAATAATATTTTTATAATAGCCATTCTTGATTCCACGACAAATTTGACCAGTTTCGTAACTCATTTTGCGGACCGGCAACTGAGGGCTCGCGGACCGGCACCGGTCCGCGGACCACCACTTTGGGAAGCACTGCCTTACACAGTTTCTTACTCCCCCAAAACCTCCAACCAGACGGGAGGAGCTGCTGAACGGGCTGAAGGCAGGAAAATGCTAAATACACCCGACTAATGCAATCCCACCACTTTGTCCCATTGGCTTTTGAAACCATGGGACTGGCCTTTCTCGCCGACCTGGGTCGTCTTCTGGGCCAAATTTCTGGAGACCCAACAGAAACCAGTTACTTGTTCCAGCGCCTGTCGGTTGTGATCCAACGTTTCAACGCTGTTGCGTTCCACAGCACTGTCTTGTGTTCTTCCAGATCTTGACAAGGATGGCCACTCCAGGGTTAACATTGCTAATTAATATCTGACACCTGAGGGATTATAGATACCTCGGGAAAACAAAACAAAACAAAACAAAAAAATAATAATGCCGACGATTTCTATGGCGCCGTAACACAGCACATTCCGCTACAAGGGCGCCTTGACAACCAACAGCACTCGATCAGTAAAAGATACGCCTTAGAAAAGATATATGACTTCAAGTCAAGACTCAACTGAGTCGGCTGAACGGGTCGTGGGAGGCAGACTATTCCAGCAGCTGGGGCGAGCAAAAAGCGCGTTCCCCGAAGCGTGTCCTCGTCCTCCGCACACGTAGGTTACCTTCACACTCGATCTCAGCGCCAGTCCAGCACTCGACGACGCCTTTTGCACACAGTAGGACCTGAGATAGTCCTGTGATGAACCATGCAGTGACCTGTATATCAGCAAAGAGCAAATGCAAACTGCACTGGAGCCTGGGGTAAATAAGTCTTATTTATATAATTACAACAGCCAAATAAAGCTTTGGAGAATCTATTTTATCACATTACATTACATTTCAGATCGGTGTCAGTGCATTTCAGTGGTTATTTTAGAATAGATATCTCGAAAGGACACTGCATAAAATAAGCATTAAATTGAGTGGTCCTCTGACCTTTATCGTAATTATCTTTTCTTTATTTAGGCTTCACAGCCGACTACTACAATGGCAGTGTGATTGTATCAAACGCGACGCAACCGGTGGCGTCGGTTTTCATCAATGGATGGTTTATCATCCAGAAACACGTCGTTGACGACAGCATGATGTTCAACAGGTCTTGGAATAGCTACAGAACCGGCTTCGGAGACCCTGGTGGGAAACATTACTGGTTCGGAAACGAGAATCTCTACCGTTTGACGTCAAGTGGAAACTGGAAGCTGAGAGTGGAAGTGGAGTCGAACGACACTCGCAAATGGTATTCAGCTGAATACGAGTTCCTTCAGCTGAGCAATGAAGCCAGTGGCTACGTCCTCAACGTTTCCGGATACACGGGAGACGCCGGCGACTCTCTCAATCACAGTAACCCGAACATGATGGCGGTGGGAATGAAATTCACGACCTTCGACAAAGATAACGATTACGCCCCCAATAGTAATTGTGCCAAAAGCGCCGCTGGCGGCTGGTGGTGGAACTGGTGTGGTGTGTCTGGATTGAATTCCCACGACAGCGGATACAACTCCTGGGGTACCATGACTAGTGTAGTAGGTGTCGCCCCCACCCGATTTGTCTCTAGTAGCAGAATGATGATGAAACCGAATTGACAATGTTCTTTTTGATGTGGTGTTTGCCTTACACCATTTCAGAAAGTTTCACATTTTATTATGCTTATCACATCCTAGGCCTCCATCCGATGTTGCTGCCTAACATTTGCCTTCAACACGTTTAATTCCTGCTGCTTTCTTTGGGTTTATTGTAAGCATGGAGCTTCGATCTTCACCTTTTGTCACGGTTGAATGGTAATACGCTGGCATGATGATCAGAAGGACGCTAGTCCAAAAAGTTTGACTCAACCTTCCACTCCCTAGGGGAGCGACTGTAAATGAGCAGTAGGACAGATGGGCGCCTTGCTGGCCGAAATAGGCCTACAGTTAAATTTGACTGTTGTCGTTTTGTTTTCATCTGTAACTACTGTATCACGTCATCATACTGCGTGCTTGTCAGTTTGAATTGATAGATGAATATTTGAAAGAAACTTAAGCTCCGACTTGTATATATTATAGGCCTACAAGCCCTACATTTAACAGGTTCTAAAAGAAAGCTTTAGAAATATTCCGATATTGTTCATGCATAAATACAGTATGCGAAAATTGGGAAATTAGATGATGCATACATCTGCCGCCCACGATCTCTTGAAGCGAGATCAGCTGTCATTCACCTCCGAATCGTGTGAAGGACCACTCGTTCGGTTATTAACAAAATGCTCCAACGCACGACGGACATACAAGTACTCTAAATGTTTCGAGTACAAAAGTCGGATTTAGGGAAGAGATACATGCTTTTCCGTAAGCACTTGAACCGACATTGGACTGATATCAATGTCCTGAACACAGAGACGAGTGCAGCGCGGCATTTACCGTTTACTTACCTGCCAGACGGGCACCCACCAGATTGGCGGTAATAGATTATTAGTCTATCAGACTTGTTTTCTTCTGTCTCTCTCTCTCTCTCTGTATTAAGTTGCGGTTTGTCAACTTAATGTTTCAATTAAGGAATATACATCAATAGAGCTGCTGATCACGACAGTCAAAGATTCTATATTATCCTAAATCCGAGATATACACATAAATGCATGAGATCTAGTCTTCCTTTCAAAAGCTGGAACAAAAAGCTGAAAGTTAGTCAGCATATTCCACAATTCAACCTTGAAAGGAAGGGGCAAACAGCCAATGGAAAGTTTCATGCATCACAGTCACTATATTTTGCATTTCGCCGTGCAACGGCATTAAAACAACGACATTAAGCCGAACGTACAAGTTAGTTTATTGCTGCATCAGTACACACCTCACCTGTATATATATCAACTTTAAGTGCTTGAGTGCTTAATTTATTGGTGACAAGGGATTGTGTGAAATAACTTGCCCAGGGTCGTTTCACTGAGTCGAACATGCAACCGCATGATCATAGACCAAGCGCGTTACTAATAGACCACCGTGGTCTGGGTTGAAACATGTTTTATATGGCTTCTTCTATTCACCATGTAACTAATTTTGTATTTGTTTGTTCCTGGGTATTAAGTGTTATTTACTACATGTAACTGCTTATGTCTCAAAAGTATGACGTTTGGATCTTCTCCTTCGGAGAAACTATTGGGAGCGTGTCTTTTTTCCATGCTTGATGCTAATGCCACCGCCGATCTTGTCCGAAGTAGAAAATTCATATTATTAGAAAAGCCCTTCAGCTTCTGTTGCTACCTGAACTCCAGAGTTCAGATTTAATATCAATACACAATTTGAATGGCTGCAGCTCTCCTCAGAAAAAGATCCCAGTCATCCTGCAAACACGTTTGAAGACACTAGTATTGTGATATTATTTTCGCTACTTGTTCAAAAATGAATGCCCCACCATACTGTGACGCACTCTACCCTACTCTACCATACTCTAACTGTACTCTAACCCCACCCTGCCCTAACATTCCGAAAGATAACCTAATATAGCATAACAAACTATAGCAAAGCAGAGCAAACATAACATAACATTAGGCCCTATACAACATATAGTTATTACAGAGTTTGGTAACGCACGCTGATGGGCATACCATCGCCTAAAATTTAGGCATTAAAAGTATCATGGCACTTCAGCTTGATATTACATTGTAGGGATTCGCGATGCATCTATCGACTGCGGGACGACTCAGTTGTAGCTACTGACATCATCGGCAGTGCCTGGCAGCGCCAACTATACCACCGTAGCACATTTCTATCATTACTAATCATTTTATGCTGACAGTTTATTAAACATGAAATAGGAGGAACGTCAAAGTGCTGCATGCACAGATGGAAAATGTGCATAATGCTGCTGAGAATTCAACTGTAGAGCAGTTAAAGTAACTCGTAGAATGGGAGGCTGTAGCCTATCATTCGCAACACGTGGAAAGGAAACATGTGTTGACTCGAGGAACTGAGGCTGACCTGATGCATAAGAGGTAGAGACGTCAGTCATCAGTGCTGCTGATGAAATTATTTGGAAGCTCATCTGATATATTCGCGTTAGCCCATGTAACGGCTGTTTTATTGTATAAGAAAATCTGAGCAAATTACAGGCGGAAATGCCATTTATTGGTTGCCTAGTGGTGGTGGAATGTAGACATTCGCTGATTTTGTGGGGGACGCCGAAGCAAAGTGATCTAGAGGGCCAGAACACGATAGTTCTGAAAGCAAATGAATTTGGCTTTATAAAGCTGACTTAATTTGTCTTGTAGCGTTCAGATACAATTAGATCAAATTAAACTGAATCTAAAGAGAAAATATTACACTATAGATTTAAATTATATAAGATTAAGATAACAGTAGATGGAACGACTGCTGGCAGTCATCCGGATCCATGCGGTGCTGTGCAGGCTGCGCATACAGACAGCACAAAAGCTCAAAGTGCTTTCTCTTTGCTTGACCCATGGGTTTGCAACATTGGGGATACGTTTCATTTGACGTGAAGCATCGGCTTTGAGTCTAGCGTTCTAAGTCAATTTATTCAAGCGTGCAGCACTCATTAGATATACTTTAAAAAAGCTATACAAAGAGTCCATTAGAATATGTATATTTATATTTAAGGCATGAAATGCTGACTTTAGAAGAATGAAAACTTATTCTGAAAGCGCATCGACCACGTTCATGAGTACTTTCTCTTTGACTCTATAGCAGGCTTCACAACAGACCTAGTTTGGTATTGATAAAGTGAGTGCATCGCAGTTAATTAAAAGCTTCGCCTAAATCCATAGCGCAGTCAAATCGGAATATTAATGGGAACAGAAAGTAAGTTTGATGCATCGTTCCTTACATCTGAAACATATTAATCGCAGTTAATTACAGTTGATTACAGGCACAATTACAATTTTTTATTGAACGTGAAAACAACCGCTGAGCATTCGGTGTTAAAAGACTGACCGTTGCAGATGCAGGTCTTAAAAAATTTCGCCGTTTATGAACGCCTCTCTTTACGTAGCAACTCTGATAAAAGAAGACATCAATGTAGTACACTAATGGCCAGACGACCTTAAAAGCATGCGAACTAAACTCGCTGTAAATACATTTTAAAACGTTTATTCATTCGAAGTTCGTGGATATGATTTCATGCTTGGACGCGTTTATTGACGCACTGGATAAAAAAGATCTTAGGTTACTGCTTGACGCCGTCACCAGTAACCTAAGATCTCTTTTACGCTATTATAATTAATCGATCCTAAATGGTTCCATTCACTGGACAAGGTTGAGGATTTTGGACACACTGTTGTCATTGAACCGGTGGCAACTAAAGACAAGAAAACCTTTTCAGAAAGATGGCTTATATGTCTATGTGTATCATATGAATGTATGTATATATACGTATGTATGTATGTAACTGCATGTATATATATATATATACACAGTTACATATATATATATATATATATATATATATGTGTGTAGGACGTGATGGGCGCATTGCATGGCTGCCGTCCACAGTTAAATTCGACTCCTGTAATAACTTGTGATCATCCGTTCAAACTGATTTGTAATCATCCAGCGGTTGTGTCAGTTTGAAATTAAACGAATTATTATTATTATTATTATTATTATTATTATTATTATTATTATTATTATTATTATTATTATTATTATTATTATTATTATTATATATGTATGTTGTTAGAGGTACACTAGGAATCACAACACTCTCGGTTGAGTTTATAATAAAGACATCATAGCGAATGATTACATGATATTTTATACCTTCCAATGAACAGAACATAGCTCGAAAAGAACACTGCTGCAGCTTTAACAAGGGCATCTTCACCAAAGCAAAACATTTCAGTCAGAAGCGCCCTTCTCATCAAAAAGCAACTCTGTCGGTCGTATCAGACGCAAGACAGACAGCAACGACGTACAAATCTAGTAGAAGTCACCGTGCTCAGCTATCCTGTACAAGTAATCTGCTAATGGAGCCTTGCCTATATATATAGCTAACATAGAAACAGGTCTCGTCAGACCAAAACCTAGATGCAAAACTAACCTAAATTATGAAGTTCTGAGCCTATATAGAATTCGTTGCTTCCCAGGTGGCCGAAGTCTTAACACACCGTTTAAACGCTGTCAAACACAACGGATATAACACTCTATCTAAAGTTGTCTGGCCACAACTTATTTGACTTAACAGTTCTTCCGAAATGGCCAGGTTCTAGAGGGTCCGCGCTTTACCACATGCGATGGAACGCCAGTCATTGTGAGGGTGACTGTGTGGAACGGACTTCATTTTGCTGTCGTCATGTTTCAATGAGCTAAGCCGAATTAAAATTAGTTCTTAGAGGCATAGTACTGGAAATGAAACATCTTTAAAGTGAAACGCGAAAAGCAATACAGCAACCTTACTTTTAGGTTGCTGGACATTAAATAATAAAATAAGACCGCACATCTCCTCAGCCACGATAAAAAAACTAGGTTGTGCTTAGGCCTATTGGCAGACTTTATTTAAATAAATAGGCTTGACAATTAAGATCATGCTCGGTTCCCACTCCCAGTGAAAATCCAGGTAGACAGGCAGATTTCTGTGGCTTTTGATTACCACTGCATTCTGAAAGGCAGCTCGTCAGAATAATAATAATAATAATAATAATAATAATAATAATAATAATAATAATAATAATAATAATAATCCCTGAGGGATCATGTATACCTCGGGGCATAAACAAAAAATAATAATAATAACGAAAATTTATATGGAGCCGTAACGCGGCCATACCCGCTACATTCTTATACCACTACATGTAAATAGGCATAGATGCAGGTCTTAAACTTCGAACCTGAAGTCTGTCAAATATGTTACATATTTAAACCTTCACGACTATAATCTTATAAGGTTATTTTGCTGCTATCGCGATTTACGCAGATGGTTCAATGACCTTGGCATGTTTCTTCTTTCCCACTTCATTGCTTGCTAGACAAAGATTTTTAAGACCTGTAAAGAGTTCGGGCGGTGCGCATATGTGTGCTTGTAGGTAAGTATGTATTTATCTGTTCACTTGTATTGAGCGTCTTAACAACACCACAAAGCCACTCTTAGACGTACATCTAACAGATCTAAAACATTAAGATTAGCTGAAAATGATTTCTGAACTATTTGTGACAGTAAAGTTGTATCGAATTCTGTAAGCGGTGGAGATATCAGTATACTATGCATGCAAGTATCAGCATGTACTTATGTATGCATGTGTGTGTATGTATGTATAAGGACTTGTTATAGCGCCCCTTCAAGATTTCTACTCAGAGGTGCTCCCGACTACAGCGCAGACACTGAATCGGAGTTTCACGCCGAAGCGCATGAGCAATTGCGAGCGAAGGACTTACCCAGGGTCCCTACGCGGCGACTTGAGGTGGATTCGAACCCGCAACCCTCCGGCTGCAAGGCACCGAACATACCCCTACACCACCACGCCATACTAAGTATGTATGTATTTATCTGTGTGTGTGTGTGTAAATGTATCTAATCCTGAACCCCATTTAGCTCTACATGACGTGCTGTATGGCAGGCATTAGCACCGTCGTTGTTAGAGAAAACTGCTCGCCATCAAGCATCAAGCACACAATGGAAGCCCAATGGCATGAGTATAAAAGACGCCACAGCCTGTTAATTCCCATCGACATGCTTTGATTTCACTCTATGCATGATGTTTGCTCAACATGCTTACAAACTATTACTCATATTCTATTCGTGGTCTTCTCCTAGAACGGTTCCATAACAATTACCGCGTTTTAGCGATTTTAGTTTGGCATAATAGGTGCCCACGTAGGTCAGGTTTTGTTCTCGCCAAATCTTTGATGCATAGTCCCTTTGGACCTGAAAGATCGATTCTGTAACAGAATAATCAGAATAATTGGTATGCGATCCGACGACCTCTCAGACAGAGACGATTGCTACAGATGCAACAATGCATTGCACCATTGCAACATTCGTATTTGTTAAGCGTATAGTGTTAGAGATGCGGTTGGTGCACCTTTTTATTGAGTTCTATCCACATAGCATTGTATCGAGCGAAACTATTTCATGCATTATCGATTTGCCTATTTAAGATAATTTCCAGACATTTCTAGTTATTAGGCTTACGACACGCTTTTGTATCAAATGTATCAAATACAGAAATTTGAGAAACATACAGCTTTACCAAACAATAAGGAATCTGAAAACGCTTTGATTGTAGCTTGTGACTTAACTTGCCCCATTCACAGCCATTGAAAGGAAAGTTACTGTAGGCATGAAACAAACTGACTTCTCGATGCTTGCCTACCATTTTGTCTGAGGCAGAGAAGGGTCGTCACAGTGCACGAATGACACATTGATTACCGGGAGTTTTGTTGCAGTTTGTTTCAGCAGTCGTGACAACAAGTGAGTGAACCGAAACCAGACTATATAAAGCATGACCTTCGTAGTCTTTAGACATTCTTTACCCGTTACTTTAGCAATCTGTGGAAACTGATAATAAATGCCAGTGGAGAACATTCTTTCTGAGTACTGTTACAATTTAATGCAACGAAGATGGCATCATCTTGTACTTTCCTCGTAATTTCTATACTGCTGGTCACAGCAACTTTTGGAACCTTTCAGAAGCTGATAATCTCCAACGGAGTGTCTCCATGCGCCGTTGATTCACCTTCGAAGGTATTTCCCATTGAAGATTTATCCTCAGAGTGTGTTTCATCGTCTGTTTTGTGTTCCTGGAAGTGCCATATGGAACCAAACTGCACCGGTTACAACGTTAACACCGCGGAGAACCAGTGTCAGCTCTATGCCTACATTCCGATTAACTTTGTGATAAATTCAACTTGCGAGCATTTCAGGGTTAGCACTCCACTGACTCAACTTATATAGGACTCAAAATATCATCTCTGGCTGTTTCGTGTGTCGCCGTTGTGGCCGTTTAAATTTTCAATTCTATAGTACGTGTTCGTCGTGTTGAACAGACCGAAATGGTCTGATTTTTCCTAATGAACATCCTCTGTTTGTGAGGTATACCGGTCTCCAGTGTTCGCGTGATGGTGCAATGTAGTTTGTATGAATAATAAAAAATAATGATGATGATTAAGATATCGATGATGATAGTAAGGACAAAAATAATAATAACAACAAGAGTAATTAATCATTTATCATTATATTTATAGACTTCATTATTCTGTATTTAACCATGCCCTAGGGGCTCGTTTATCTTCTCTCTGGGTTACATTATCTTTGGGTGAATTACACCTTTGGCAAACTACTACTACTACTACTACTACTACTGCTGCTGCTGCTGTTGCTGCTGCTACTACTACTAGCAGTAGTAGTAGTAGTTGTTGTAGTAGTAGTAGTAGTAGTAGTAGTAGTAGTAGTAGTAGTAGTAGTAGTAGTAGTAGTAGTAGTAGTAGTAGTAGTAGTAGTAGTAGTAGTAAAGTAGTAATAGTAGTAGTAGTAGTAGTAGTAGTAGTAGTAGTAGTAGTAGTAGTAGTAGTAGTAGTAGTAGTAGTAGTAGTAGTAGTATGTATGTATGTATGTATGTATGTATGTATATATGTATGTATGTATTAGGGGTCTGCGGGTATACCCGTACCCGCGGGTTTACCCGTACCCGACCCGTACCCGCGGGTCGGGTACGGGTCGGGTACGCATTTCACGGGTCGGGTCGGGTACGGGTAAGGTCATCACGGGTACGGGTATACCCGGTTTTACCCGTACCGACGTGAGGTTTTTAGGTTACAATGCCGCGGCCGCCTTGCAAATAATAGTGAATCTTGCTCAGGCAAAGACTTACGTACAGTAGGTTAGCTGGCACATCCTAAATCTAAGTACCATATACCAGCACATATAAATACTATACACATATATAGTTCTATACATTTACACATATATACATATATGCACACACACATCTAAATATTATGCATATACACTTCCACTTTTATAGATATGCATATTTATATACCTATGCACATAATATGTGCATATGTATATATTATATACTTATACACACGATTATATACGTATGAACATATATTTATATTATGAGGTTCAGAGGTCGCCGACGCTGGATGCCCGGGGTAAACAGCCTTGTTTTTCTTACAACAGGTTGTGTCAGTTCTAGTAGATATATTTCAGAGTTTGTCATCCTTTACCATCTGGAAATGTTTAAACTATTAAATATCGGTATTATGCTTGACTGGAGAGATAAGACAGGAGACTTGCGTGGGTGGGCATAACCACGAGCGAGCGCGCACACACACACACACACACACACACACACACACACACACACACACACACACAACACATACTTTTAAACATCATACGAGACAAAAAGTTCTTATTGTCTTTGGCTGGAAGGGCGAATGGTTGGGGTCTAGAGCGTAGGCTGTATCTGCTCTTCTGCCGAACCGAGCTTAACCGTCGAAGGACATGTTTTGGGTCGCTGATAATTGCCCTCAACATCGCTGGCTACAGAGTACAGAGTCTGCTGTCGGGCCGTTTGGAGGAAGGAACCCAGCCCTCTTCACCCTCTGGATAAACGTCTCCATTCTATCGCGCTTCCCTTCGTG
>JACEVL010000482.1:0-27500 GCA_020284085.1 Aporrectodea caliginosa | reverse complement strand
ATCCACTCGGTAACGATTGCTTCATGGCCGGCAAGGTCTGGGCCTACTGTGTGCCACCTACAGGTATTCTGTAAACCAAAGTACGGTATACAAGCAGTTGGTCGTAATAGAGAATTATACTCATTTACTTGCATGCTCACTTAAATCCATCGATGCACACACCAAACTCCAGCTATTATCTATCCGCTCGGTGCCGCTGCATGCTTGTTGGTCTTATGCTTCTTGGTCTCTCCTTCTGTGCCTATACCTGAATCTTGCTTTTTTTCTCTCATAGTCCTGTTGGGCCAGTATCTCGTTCTCAGTGTTAGATTATTGATACTATTATCATCGGACTTTCTCGTGCGTCGGACAACCTCTAGGGACAATCCTGTTCTAAATATATTGTTTGAGCTCAGCAGGCCCGATAGCGCATTGGATAACACACTGGCATAGAGTGCGAGAGGTACCGAGATGGAGCTCCGTAGGCGGACATGCTTTGTAAGCTGCTATTAGCGCCGTGTATTGCAGGCTGTCTGTTCTGTTAGTAGTTAAGATTTATGTCATTTGTGTTCTTGTGAATTGTTTCAATTGCATAATTGTACACTGTAACCGGTTGCGGTTTGTCAACCGGATTGTTTCAATAAAGATTATTATTATTATTATTATTATTATTTTTTTTTTTGTTTGTCTGGAGACGACCCTACTCGTCGTTGTCCTGGTTGGCGAAAGTGCCTCGGAACGCGATTGCGTTATAGCGTTGTATTGTTAATGAGATGCGCTGGTAAAGGAATGATGTTTCTCGTGGGTCCCCAGTGACCACACTAAGTTTTTTTCCTAGGTCAGAGAGAAAGGCCTGGCCTTCGTGGTTTATCGGACCCATGGCCTCGAAAGCCAGAGGGATGAACAATATTATTATTATTATTATTATTATTATTATTATTATTATTATTATTATTATTATTATTCTTCTTCTTCTTCTTCTTCTTATTATTATTATTATTATTATTATTATTATTATTATTATTATTATTATTATTATTATTATTATTATTATTATTATTATTATTATTAGGCATTTTCTGATTTACATTAAGTCGCACTTGTTTTGACGAGTTATAAGAGCCATGAAAGCAGCGCTTTGGGAAGGCGTTTGAAAGATCTTATATTGATGTATCGAACCATTTTTCATTCTTATCTAGCCTAGTGGGTTCGAAATACTCAAGAGCTTGAGTGCAGAATGAGATTCCTTACTTAATATCATTTATTTAAGACGCCGTCATAATTTATCGACGATGATAGGCGTGAATGAGATTCCTTCCTCGGATGCCTTTAAGTATGCCTCGTCCCAGACTAATAAGTGACTGACGACCAGTCGAGCTCGGGCCCTTCAGAGTTTGCGCCTTTACCTTGCATACCTTTTGTCGAAACCAATAATTTGGTAATTATGTATTTATATTATTCTGGCTAGAACTGGAAGACATAATGTAAATAATTATACGCTCTGTTTGAATTAATTAATTCTAGAACGCAACGTTCAGTACAAAATATCATGTTACAAGACTAATTGACTGACCTGAAAAGAATCTAAAAATGCCGTATTCTGGACAATGGAAGTAGTTTACCTAACAACCCTTTGTTTCGAGTGCCACTCATACGACATTCGAAGGATTATTGTTTTCTCTAGAACTTTTTCTAAATGTAAGCAGTAGTTTCTTGAACAATAGACAATATCCCCTTCAGCACACCCAGACAGCCAAGCCGTCTATCTTGCAGTTATGCTAGAAAGTTTCTCTAACTCGCTACCAGATTACACAGGTCACCACACCCTTCTTTATGTCGTTAAAGGTGTACCTTCACGTCTCTGCCAGACGCTATTTGCCACTCTAGACATTACTTACAACTGGTTTTATGGTCATGTGTAACATTTGCAATAGTCAGTCTTTTGAGTACCACTGCATAATTCCATAGGCATCGACATCCAGACTAGGACTAACTCACGCCAACGTCAACTAGAACCCAACACGAACAATGTATATAATATAGTCTCAGGATTCTTTAAAGCCTTCGTTTCGAACCACCACCTGTGCTCGTCGGGACTTCTCGATTGCGGCGCCACGGATCTGGAACGCTCTTCCGCCGTCTGTGCGTGCTGCACGCGGCTATACAGTTTTCTCTAAACTCTTAAAGACGCATTTTTCCAGCTGTTTGATGGCCACGTGTTGAGCTCTTCTGAGAGACTCTTAAGTGGCGCTTTATAAATGTTTTGTTACATTACATTACATTACATTACATGAGGAATGAAGAGAGCATCCGCAAACTTATTGATAACAGCAGCCAAGTAAAGGTTAAATTTGGAGAATCCATTTTCTCACATCGCATTACATTTCAGGTCGACGTCCGTGCCTTTGAGTGGTTCTTTAAAGCCCTCTGAATAGATACCCCGAAAGAATGTTGCATAAAGTAGGCATTATATTACTTAACCTGTATCGTCATTATCTTTTCTACATTTAGGTTTCACAGCCGACTTCTACAATGGCAGTGTGATTGTGCCAAACAATACGCAACCAGTGGCGGCAGTATTTATTTTCGGATGGTTTATCATCCAGAAACACGTCGTTGACGACAGCATGATGTTCAACAAGTCTTGGAATAGCTACAGCATCGGCTTCGGAGACCCTGGAGGAGAACATTACTGGTTCGGAAACGAGAATCTCTACCGTTTGACGTCAAGTGGAAACTGGAAGCTGAGAGTGGAAGTGGAATCGAACGACACTCGCAAATGGTATTCAGTCGAGTACGGGTTTTTTCAGCTGAGCGACGAAGCCAGTGGCTACGTCCTCAACGTTTCCGGATTCACGGGAGAGGCCGGCGACGCTCTCAACTACTATGTCGTGTACCATAGAGCGGTGGGAATGAAATTCACGACCTTTGACAAAGATAATGATTACGCCCCCAATAGTAATTGTGCTATCACCGCCGCTGGGGGCTGGTGGTGGAACTACGGTGGCGTGTCTGGCTTGAATGCGCATATCAGCGCACAAAATAGCTGGGGTACTCTGAATATTCCAGGTTTGGCCCCCACCCGATATGTCTCCAGAAGCAGAATGATGATGAGACCGAATTGAGGAAATCTCTTCTTGATGCGTCGTTTGTTTTGCACCACATCAGAGAGTATCACATTATATTACACGTACAATGTATTTATACACACCCTATACCTAACATAGGTCGTCAACAACTTTAATTGCAGTCGCTTTCTTTGGATTTGACTATTTATACATCAGCTTCGATTCGCACTGTTTAGACAATCTTTAGCTTGGACTTTTGTATGCTTCAATGAACAGGTTCTTGAACGTCGCTTTAGATATTATATTCAGATGTAACTTATGCATAAATACCGTCTACGATCGTACATTCAGAATTTGATAATGCATGCATATACCACCTACGATTGATGTAATCGAGAGCAAGTATCATTCACCAGGGAATGGTTCAAAGACCACTCATTCGGTTGCGAACAAATCATTCAACATGTACGACGGACATGAATGTAGTCTAAAGGTCTCAAGTCAAAAAGTGGGTTTTGGGGAGAGCTGATTT
The DNA here is from genome assembly GCA_020284085.1 of Aporrectodea caliginosa. NCBI lineage: Eukaryota > Metazoa > Annelida > Clitellata > Crassiclitellata > Lumbricidae > Aporrectodea > Aporrectodea caliginosa. Next base: position 23,921 of record JACEVL010000482.1, on the reverse strand, counting down.
ATTTCCGTTCTGTAAGCCCTTGAGCCGGTGTCACGAAATAGAGTATCCGTTACTATCCCCCATTAGAATTATATCCCCCTTAGCGAAATGGACTATCAGGCCGGATAAATCTGAACGGGAGGTACTACCTATCCCCCTCGTGCAAAAGTATCCCCCATGAGTCGTACGAGATCATCCCCCGGTCAAAAAGTATCCCTCTGCAACTTAATTACAAATTGTGCAATTGAAGTCAATTTTAAACTATGTCAGTCGGTAAATTATTTCATTTGGTCAATTTAAAATGGAAGCTGGATTGATAAAAAAATTAATTGTTTCCCTAAATGGAAATGGGATTGATTAAACCATTTCTGTGCTTAAATACAAACTGGATTGATCTAAATAATTTTTCCCGCAAATACAAACTAGATATTGATGAAACTAATTTTTTTAGATAATAGAAGGTTGATTGATGAAAATAATTGTTTCCGTAAGTAGAAGCAGGAAGCTGCAGGATCCATGAGAATAATTCATTCCTTAAATAAAAGTTCCATTGATGAGAAATATTTTTTGCTTAAATAGAATTTGGGTAAGTTTTTTCATTAAATGAAAGTACTGTAGGATTGGTGGGAAAACTTCCGATTGAAATGGAAGCTGGATTGATGGTAGTTATCATGGACATAGGTAGACTCTTTATTTACCAACGTCAAGTACCGCATTGAAGACATTAAAATAATTTACCAAACTAAACTAGGCTACGAGATTACTAGGCACTCTCTGTCTCTCTGTCTCTCTGTCTCTCGCTCTGTCTCTCTGTCTCTCTGTCTGTCTCTCTCCTCTCCTTACTCTCTCTCTCTCTCTCTCTCTCTCTCTCTCTCTCTCTCTCTCTCTCTCTCTCTCTCTCTCTCTCTCTCTCTCTCTCTCTCTCTCTCTCTCTCTCTCTCTCTCTCTCTCTCTCTCTCTCTCTCCTTGCGCCTTCTATTATCAACATAAGGAATGCCAATATGTGACCTTATTCTGTTGCGAACACTTTATTTGATTGTCATCATTCATTGTCTCTATGGCAACAGCAACAAGACATTCGGCAGTTGTCATGTGCCAGTCACGAATACCTGTTGAAAGTGTTTCCTTCATACGTCTGTGGATGAAATTTTTACTTTCAGACTGAAATAAAAACGTCACAAGATTGGCCAGAATTGACTGCGAGAGGATTCATAAGGCAATATATATATATATATATATATATATATATATATATATATTCATATGTATATGGATATACCTGATACCATGTTGCAGAGAATCTAATCGTAGGCCTACAGCATCACATATACTCGCAGCGCTTTCTGTATCTTGTATAAAATGCGGTCAATGGGGAGAGGGAGAGGAATAACGTCAATCACATACCACGTGATGACGCATCTATTCGCATTTTAAAATTCTTTTCAACGGTCTTAGGGCAGGCAAACAAGTAGTATATATTTGGTCGACGAATAGGTGATGCAGTAGACTAAGTATAGAGAATCGAATGAGAGCAATAAAAGAAGAATCATCTGAACAACGACCTGTCACTGGATCGATGCATGTACATTTGAGCGACGCTCAGTCGCCTTAGCATGCTGACGTTTTGTTGGATCACACACGTGTGATGGAGTAGCGCAACTGATTAATGTAATACATTATGAGCCCGGTCTGACACATGTTAAAATTGTAGCTACCATTTCTGACAATGGCTCGAATTTTGTGAAATCATTCTTTGAGTTTAGTGTTGCTGTCGTTCATTCCAGAGATTCTATAGTGATGGTTATCAACTAGTTGCTTTCAAACTGCTCTGGTTGAAACAGTAATTTGATTTTACAGATGTAATTTAAAATTATAAATTACCTGAAAAAAATTAATTCAATTACAAATTACATTGAACCAGAGCAACAAATTACAAATTACCAATTACAATTGTAATTCAAATTACGTAATTTCAATTACATCAATTAAATTACTGCCCACCCTTGTATATATATAATATAGCATATATTGTACATAAGCTTATATATAAAAATTCTCTGAAAGCACAAAGACCACGTGAATGAGTATCTTCTCTTTGACTCCAGTACAGGCTTCACAACAGACCTAGTTATAGCCTATTGATGCAGTGAGTGCATAGCAGTAAAACGTTTCGCCTAAATCCATAGCGGAGTCAAATCGGAATATTAATGGGAAGAGAACGTAAGTTCGATGCACCTGAATCGTTTCTTACACCTGAACATATTAATCTGTGATTGCAATTACAATCTGACTGAATGTGAAAACAACCATTGGGGTTTTTACGTGTAAAAAGACTGACTGTATACCAGAATCAGGTCTTTAAAAATGTCGCCATTTTGAACGCTTCTCTTTACGTAGCAATTCTGATAAGAAAAAGACATTAATGTAGTCTACTAATGGCCAGAAGACCTTCAAGAAAGCTGGCGTCTTAAGATTGCTTCATATTGAAGCAGTGCAGTATCTCTATCACGCTTCTTCATACAAAGTTCATGGAAATGTGTCATACTTGGACACGTTTATTGGCACGCTGTTTAAAAGAGATCTTAAGTTACTCTTTGACGCGTCCTTCGACCGACACGGTTTTCTACTTAATCGATCCTAAAGTGGTCCATTCACATAAATAAGTTGCAACCTACACAAAGGAGACGCGTGAACAAGACTGAGGATTTTTGTTGCCATTGAAACCGTGGCAAGAACGACATGAGACTTTCTAGGAACAAATGACTGGTATGTTTGTGTGCATGAATGTATGTATGTATGTATGTATGTATGTATGTATGTATGTATGTATGTATGTATGTATGTATGTATGTATGTATGTATGTATGTATGTATGTATATATGTATGTATGTATGTATGTATGTATGTATGTATGTATAAGACATAAGACATTTTTATTGTTCCCCAGAACGAGTACATACAGTGCATGTGTTAATTTATACAGAGAATATGAATAACATCGAAAGGCAAATTATGACAGTAGTTTTAGGGTTCAATAGGCACACCTAAAGGGACAAGTCCCGCTGGACAGGGGCCTACTTACTAAGTGATTAGTGCAGCAAGATGACAGAAGTTGGTTGTGTTGAGTGGATGTAAGGGACATTGTTTGCATAATTGTGGATGAATCAACTACGGAAGAATAGGGGAGAAAAACACTTTAGTGGGAGCAAAAATTAAGACATCAACTATATACATACAGTTGCAAAAAAACACACCAAATGAAACCATAAAATTAATGAAACAGAAAAAAACACAACTTAAACAACATTGTTTAATGCATGTGCACGCAAGAGTTTTTTAAAATGAATAAGGCTCTTAGCAGTACGAATATTGGTTGGTAAGTTATTCCATAATACAGGGCCCTGGAATTTTATTGAAAACTTAGGGGCATTAGTTCTTGCAGCTATACATCTATAATCACTGTTGCTTCTAGTGAGGCCAGGATGCAGTACAGGAGCGAAGTAGGAGGAAAAGGAAGGGGGAAGTAGGTTATTAGTATACTGATACATAAATTCGCAGGTTTGTACAAATTTGATTTGCCTAATATTTAAAAGTTTATATTCCAGGAAGAGAGGTCCAGTGTGAGAGTAGCCAGGAGATTTTGAAATAACTCTTATGGCCTTCTTTTGTAAAATCTTCAAGCCATTGAGGTGTGTATCATAGGTAGAAGACCAAATCAAGTTACAGTATGTGAGGTAAGGATATATAAGAGTATAATAAAGGTCTGTTAATACATGTAACGGTAGCAGGTAGGATACCCTTTTTATGATGCCTATGTTTTTTTAATCTTGTTGCTTATTTCAGTAATGTGTGTTTTCCATTTTAGATGCTGGTCAATGTGGACTCCTAGGAATTTTGTTGTTAAGACTTCAGGAATGATTTTATTATCAATAACTAGTTCATTAGTATTATTAGGTATTAGCTTTTTTGTCGAACGAAAAATAATATAATTAGTTTTACTGAGGTTTAGGCTACTCTCACACTGGACCTCTCTTCCTGGAATATAAACTTTTAAATATTAGGCAAATCAAATTTGTACAAACCTGCGAATTTATGTATCAGTATACTAATAACCTACTTCCCCCTTCCTTTTCCTCCTACTTCGCTCCTGTACTGCATCCTGGCCTCACTAGAAGCAACAGTGATTATAGATGTATAGCTGCATGCTATCTGATCTTCGTACAGACCCCTAAGAAGTTGTATCAAGTGATTCGGTATTCCCATTTCTCCCAAGGTTTTCCACATCAATTCATGATTAATGCAGTCAAACGCTTTGCTATAATTTGGTAGAACTAATAAGAAGGCTCAAGAGTGAAAGTGAGAAAGCAGGACTCTACTTCAATATAAAGAAGACAAAGATCATGACAACAGAGGAGGAGGACAGTTTTGTAGTAGATGGAGAGGAAATAGAAACGGTAACTAGCTTCACGTTTTTGGGATCAGTAATAGAAAAAGAGGGAAAGTGTGATATGGAAATAAATCGTAGAGTAGCGATAGGAAAAACTGCAATGAATGGTCTGGAAAAAATATGGAAGGACAAACATGTGAGTATAGACACGAAAAAAAGATTGGTGAAGGCTCTGATCATACCAACAGTAACATACGGCAGTGAGACATGGACAATGACCAAGAAAATGAAAAAAAAGATTAACGCATGCGAAATGTGGATATGGAGGAAGATGCAGAGAATATCATGGATAGAGAAAAGGACCAACGATTGGGTGCGCATGAGTATCGGAATTGAGAATGAAGAGACACTACAACAAACAGTGCTAAGAGCAAAGTTGAGGTTCTTTGGTCATGTCATGCGATCAGATGGATTGGAAAAGGAAATGATGTTAGCATATGGAGAGGGAAGGAGAAAACAAGGACGACCAAGGAAAAAGTGGATGGACGAGATACATGAAACAACTGGAATGAATTTGGCAGAACTGAGAGATGCGACGGCGGACAGAAGGAAATGGAGAGGCTTGATCATGAAGGTCGCTAGAGTTCCAAGAACTGACAGCACAAGGTGACAAGGTGAGGTTTAGGGATAGTTTATTAGCTTTGAACCAATCGCTGGCTGATGTTAGTTCATTATTTGCTAGCTGGAATAGCTGGTCATATGAGGCATGGGACAAGAAAACATTGGAGTCGTCAGCAAATAGAATGTAATGTAAGATGGAGGATGAGTTAGGGAGATCATTTATATATATTAAGAACAAGAGAGGCCCAAGAATTGAGCCTTGCGGAACTCCAAACTCGATGAGTTGGAGGTTAGATAGCCTGCCATTACATGATACTTTTTGGCATCGATTAGTTAAGTAGCTTTTAAACCAATTAAGAGCATGTCCTCTAATGCCATAGTGTTCTAGCTTGGCCAACAGGATTTTGTGATCCACCGTGTCAAAGGCCTTTGCAAGGTCAAGAAATATACCCATAGAATATGCATTCTTGTCCATGGCCATAGTTATTTTGTCCTGTATGTCAAGCAAGGACATAGAGGTAGAGTGACCGGGTTGAAAGCCATGTTGGAGAGGGTATAACAGGTTTTTTTGTTTAATATACAAGAGTAAACGATCGTACATTACTTTTTCAAACAATTTCGAGAAGAAAGGCAGTATTGAGATTGGTCTATAATTTGTAATTTCAGTTTTTATACCTTGTTTGTGTATTGGCACGACCTTTGCGATTTTTGCCTCAGCAGGAACTACTCCATTTTTTAGTGAGCAGTTGATTATCTCAGCTAAAGGGGCGGCCAGAAATTCCAGTACAGGGGATAGTAAATGTGGATTCATGTCATCTGCACCAGAGCTATGTGTTGATTTAAAAGTCTTATTGATGGCAATTAATTCTTGAGGACAAGTTGGTATAAGGACAAAAGAGTTTAGTGAAGATGGGGGTAGGTAGTCCTGAAATCCTTTGTTTGATGGGGGTATTTTATTTGATAGCGCTTTTGCCATTCCCGTGAAATAAGAATTAAAGTGTTCTGCCATTATATTAGGATCAGATATCAACTCCCCATTTAAATTAATTTCATTTATCCAAGTGTCCTTATTTTCAGTTTTGACAATCTTCCTTATCACCTGCCAGGTTTTTTTTATGTCCTTATTGTATTTGATAAATTCATTTGTGTAGTAGGATTGTTCAATTTTAGTACGGATTACTTTGTAGTTGTTACGGTACTTAGTAAATATATTTTTATTTTCAGGAGTAGGATTTTTTATGTATTTAATATAGAGTTTTTCTTTCTTTTTTATAGAGTTTAGAAGACCCTGGGTCATCCAAGGTTGATGAAATGTGTTTTCTTTTAAAATTCTTTTAGGTTTTAGGGGGAAGGCTTTATCATAGCTAGCTTTGATTACTTTTACAAACAAATTATATGCTTGACTGGGATCATTTTCATTGCAAGATGCTGTAATTGGAGCCCAGTCTACATTAGATAATGTATTTTTAAACATTTCAGAGGCTTCCTTAGTTGTCGTTCGTATCATTTCAATCTTCCCCATGTTTTGCATTGTATGCGGCTTAGTTTGGGTCCAGGTTATGATAGGTAGATGGTCAGATATTTCAGATGTTACTATAGCAGAGTCGATAATACAGTCAAGAGAATTTGTGAATGTATTGTCTATTAGGGTTGCTGTAGTCGAGGTGATTTTAGTTGGTTGCAAAATCAATGGGAAAAAATGATGGACAGTCATGCATTCAACGAAATCATTTGTAGGGGCATGGTTGGCAAATGCTAACAAGTCAATATTAAAATCACCAGTTAAAAAAAGTTTCTTCTTGTTGTTTTTTTCTATAGTCAAGTTTTCCATTAGTGAGTCAAATTGCATGTTGAATTCATCCAGGTTCGAGCCTGGCGGTCTGTATACAACACCAATCAAAATAGGTGTACCCTTACCTTGAGGAATACTAATGAATAGGTTTTCAAATGCAGTTACAGTCAGAGAGGTAGGGAGATCTTCTTTTAAAAACTCAATGTCACGTTTAACAAAAAAACCAACCCCTCCCCCTCTCCCCTCCTTTCTGCTTTTGTGAATAAAGTTGTAGCCCGGAATAGTGATAGTATCTGCCAATAGTTCGGGCAACCAGGTTTCAGTCACTGCCAAGACACAAACTGGGAGTTGATGCAGTAAAAGTTGAATTTCATCGAGTTTTGGGGTAATGCTACGACAATTTAGATGCATCATGGAAAAGGTTGGGGAGATATCATTGAATCTATGAGTCAGCTGCGATGGGCTATAGTATTCACACTCTTTTATGTTATTCCAGAAATAATTTTTATCAGGGTCCAAGTCCTTGTTATTAAGAAGTGGTCTATGTGATTCATCTTGATTGAACAATTCAAGTCTAGTGGGTTTGTGGGGTTTAAAGTCATCCATCCTTTCTAAGCCAATTGACTGATTGTTAGGGTCCTTATCAGTAGGTTTCAGAGGGCATATACATTTTGTACAGTGCCGGTCCAGGAATGCAGCAGATTCATTAATAGCTGGACAAGTTACATGGCAAACAGTAATAGCTGGACAAGTTACATGGCAATCAGTTTTACAACAGTTACAGATTCTGGCAGCCTGATCAACATCTATTTGATTCGTGCACACACAACAATGCAGTAAGTCAGATCCAACCGGATCAATGTTCATCCAACACAGGAAGACGAAAAAGAGTCAAACAAAACATCCGAATAATCGACATAAACACAAAAAAGAATTTAAGTCATCACTTCTCATAATTTCATCAATTTCACGATCATCACTTCTCATAACTTCATCAATTTCACGATCATCACTTCTCATTGCTTCATCAAGTGAGGTAAGAATTTCAGTCATCACTTCTCATAACTTCATCAATTTCACGATCATCACTTCTCATTGCTTCATCAAGTGAGGTAAGAATTTCAGTCATCACTTCTCATAACTTCATCAATTTCACGATCATTGCTTCTCATTGCTTCATCAAGTGAGGCAAGAAGGTCAGTTCAGACAGTTAGCATGGCATTGGAGATAGTATGAGTAAACAAGGCCAGGTATCATTTAGATAGTCAAGTTATCACATCAGGTTTAGTATTTCACATCAGGTTTAAGGCATAGATTTGCATAGAGTCAGACATATCCCTCACATCATAAGGTCATGAGGTAGCGCGTTCTTCTACGAGGATGCAACAGGCCATTCAAGAGGTTACAATTTACTGACATAATGAAACACTTTATCTCAGTAATCAGGCATATAATGATAATCTAGTATACTGGATCAAGTTTAAAGTTGGCATGCCTAGGGCCACTCATAGCCCTCATATCTGACAGTCATATCCACTCATATCCTATACTCATGACTCATTAGGTAGCGCATTTTTTCCAAAGGCTGTCTTATCACATTCAAGAGATTACTACAGAGAAGTGATTCAGGTGCTGACATGCTGAGACACTTCATGTTAGCGAAACCAAATTAGCAACCAAATTAAAACCAAGCATTGACGTGTAATGCCAACTTGCATTGACCTTTTGTTGGAAGGTCCTTATGATGAAAACCAAATGCTAACACATCATCAGCATCAAGTGTAACAGCTTTGTACTTAGGATGAGGTTTTAAATATCACGTTGGTCTTTAAAGCATGACATAGAGATAGTTCAACACAGCAGCATATTTTCAAGTAGAGAATAAGTGCATAGTAAGTAAGTGCCTTTTAAGTTGTGACTGGTGTTCTTAAATTGTGACTACTGTTTTTTAGCACATAAAAATGAAAAATGAAAAAAACAACAAAGTGAGCTGTGAATAACAAACATAATATGTAACCGTAGCTCAGGTCCCAGAGTCAAGAGTGGTCCTTAGGAATGAGTGACGTCACCTGGATGGTTAAGTCGAAGCAAGGTTGTTTAGGTCCTCCAACGATGTTATCTTCTTTGGTGTATCGTCAGCAGCTAGAGTTTTCCTAATGTAGATGTTTCCACCATTAGACCAGGAAGATGCAATGACCTTGTCCTTGACCATGGCTCTGGCAGCAGCATACAGATGGGCAGCGTTGGCAGTCAGATGCTCGTTTATGAAAATTCTTTCTTGTCCTTGAGAGTGAGAGGGGTTGTGAGTTGAAGACATCCGCAAGAGTTTTTTCGCATGGTAAACTTCATTACGCACTCTACGGGTGGTGAAGGACACGATGATGGGTCTATGGAAAGAGTTTTGTTTCCCTGGCAGACGGTGGGCAGTTGAAATGTCCAGGTTTGTGAGGTTCAAATTCAGACGTTCCCGACATATCTGAGTAATCACAGCAGTAGTTGCGTGTTCAGATTCACTTTGGTGGAACTGGATCTCGCTGCTGGTGTTGACTGGTGATAACTCCGGTACACCGTGAAAGATCAGGTTTCCAAGTCTCGCGTGCCTTTCAAGATCTTCAATTTTTGCTTGTAGAGATTTCGTGGTTACCCTCTGTGAGTTTACCTGCTCTTTCACTTCGGACATGGTTTCTTCAATTTTCGTGAAGGTCTCCAGTTTGGTAACTTCCATGTTTTTTGTAAGTGAGGTTGTTACTTCCGTAGCAATCTGTCTGACGAGGGTCTCCATAATAGGCGTCAGAAGTGCCGTTAAACGAGTTACCAGAGTGTTCACAATTTTTTCATCGAGCACAAGTTCCGATAATTCGTCAACTTTTGCAGATTTTTTTGCCATATTTGAGCGATTTTGAAGAAACCAGTATACAAGCGAAGTTGACGAGTCAAGTACACTCCAGTATATTCAGCAAATCACAAGAGACAATAGTTACCGTTCCTAGCTTGCTCAGAACAAGCGCCGACGAGTCAACGAGCCAGAGTGCAATCCAGGAATTCAGTATTTTCAGTAGACAGCAGAAGACAAATCGTGCACAAGTCTTCGGCTTATTAGACTAGGACTGGATAGGACTGGATCGAGCGCACGTGGAACGAGACGTGATTTGGAGACATTTATTGAGACTTATTGCAGTTGTTTTCACTAAATTTTTAATTGAGACCGTTCGGTGACATGTCCTTGGGTATTCCGTCGATTCTTTAGAAAAAAATGACGACTCTTAAACCGATTTACAAGCACAATTTATCGATTATTCGGCTGTTGACAATTTTAAACCGCCATCTTGACCTACCCAGTATGTATGTATGTATGTATGTATGTATGTATGTATGTATGTATGTATGTATGCCTGCATATATGTATATATGCATTTATGTGTCTTTGTATATGTGATTGTATGCAAGTGTGTATCCATTTGTGTGTGTATATGCATACATACATGCCTACACATACTTGCTAATGGTGACGGTAGCGTTTGATCAAACAACATCGTCTTCGTCTGTCCTTATACACTGTTTAAAATATAGTTACCAGGTAATCTCGGAGTGGATTTGCTGAAAATGCAGAAAACAGAAATTGTCTCTAATAAGGAGTCAATGCAAGTTGTTAGTCTAATTAGTTTCCACTCGAAAACCTCGTGAGTTTTAGCTGATTCTCAGCGGTCACGTTTCGTGCATATCCAATTTAAAGTTCCATTAAATGTAAATGTATATAACGAACGTAAGGCCTCGATGCTGGTCATTTTCAATTAATTTTACAGTTGACGTCCTTCACCACCGCTGCCCGTTTGAATAGGCGCCACGCCATTCAAGGTCCGCGAGTACGTACCGTGTTACAACTCTGGAAGGCAGCGAGTAAAAAATTACAAAATAATAGCAAACAGTAATTAAATTATCTGTTATATTATTCAATATGGTTTACAAGTCAAAATAAAAATGACTATAGGGCACCTTATGGGATATATCTTATGAATTGCTATGTGCATTGTGCTTTTAGGATCAATAGCATAGAAAAGTTGCCAGTTGTCAGGTCCTATGCTAGTCCGAACCATCTTTATTCACTATTATCAATTAGTAGCCTAACTGTAATGAAAGGCCAAATCTTTCAAGGCACCAGTCAAGCGCCTAGTAACTCTCTCATAATGTCTAAGAACCTGCATAACTGCTATAAATCAAGCACAATAAAGTTCCAAAACCAGTCAAGCGCCTATAGCAGGGATGGGCAGTAATTGAAATTGCGTAATTGAAATTACCTAATTGAAATTACCTAATTGAAATTACCTAATTGAAATTACTTGAAATTGCGCAATATGTAATTCTTTATTTTGTAATTCAATTACATTTCCAATGTATTTTGTAATTTGAAATTGCATTTCATGTCCCAAAGTAATTTGTAATTTGTAATTCAACTACACTTTCCAAGTAATTTGTCTGACTGCTATAAATGAAGCACGACAAAGTTCCTAAACCATTTGGGCGAGACCAATGCAGGCTTATGAAATAATAGAGTGGAGACAATTGGCAGAAGCCTGTTTGCTGATCGACGAGTTGCGGGGATGAATGGTGAATGTTTGTGTTGATGAGTAGACGAAGCCCATTCTGTTTGGTCTTTACGCGATTGACTTTTTACATGACAATGGTTGTAGTTCGACTGTGTTATTTTCCGTTCTACGCCATTGAACTAACAGTACTTGACTACAGCGAACGCCCGTCAAAGGGATGAGCGAAGCTTTGATTGGCACATACCTATCATACCGTTGATATGACGAAATATTAATATAATATAAATATAATATATATAATTAATTAATTATTATTCTTTTACAATCATAAGCATTATTTAATATAGACTCCTTCTAATTCGCTGTGTCTTTATAGTTCCGGGCAGGGCTTAGGATAAGTTACTGGAAGCACTTTAAGCGAGCCTTCCTGGAAGGCTGGATCTCTGCTGGGATTGGCTGAGTAATGCGTGCCTCTTAGCGAGCCACTATAAAACCCTCCGCTCATTAGATGAGGCAGCTTTTTGACGGTTCCAGCTCACAAGGTAGAATTATTATTATTACATAGATTATTATTATGGGTGAGTTAGTCGTAGCTCATTAACTTATGAGTTTTTATCTAAGGTTTGTTATATTATTTGATAGCTTATCTTTGTAAAGGTTATTATTAATTACTGGTATGACATTCTTATATTTGTCATAATTGTTTGTGTATGTTTAATAATGTGTTGGCTCAAGTTAATAAGAAATATTATAAAACTACACTGTCTGTTTCTTCTCATGTGAGTTAGCTTCCCCAGGCTTAGGTTGTTCTTGAATGAATAGGCTGCGTGGGTGGACGCGCCTACATAGCTAGTCCATTCAACAACTACGTAATTGCCAAACCCATAAGCTATATTATTTATAATCATAGGCTTAATGATATACCTGTTCGCACACGTTTTTGTCATAGAAGCCACCCGCTTCAATGGTAGGGTGCTGCAACTGACAGTCTTTTCTTTATCCTTTGTATCTTAAAAGCAACTCATCAGCGGAGAACACACGCATTCAAGAAGCAAAGCGCTGTCATTCCGAGTAATAACCGATACTGTCCGTATTTCATACGATGTCTTCGGATTTCTGTATGCAGGTGTGAACGGTAGTTTTCTCCGGGGACATGCCTTCCAATTTGCATGTATGTATGATGTATCTATCGTTGACACTCTCGTTTCGCGTATTACGGATCGTCTAACAACCCGTTTGGAGCAGACTTTCACTAGCTTAGCATCGAAGTCCACTGTATGTCCACATTTTAAGGGGATCCAAAAAGGAGATAGTTCTGGGATTAAGCGAGACTCATTGCGAACCCTTATACGACCAGATTCGAGCACTGGTGGAGAAAACACTAGCTTGAAAGAGCGACTGAAAAATTGTAAAATATCGAAACGTGGCTCAGGTTTTGTTCTCGCCAAACCTCTGATATATAGGGTTCGATTCAACGACCTCAAAAACAGAGACAGGTGCTACAGAAGCAGTATTGCGCAATTAGAGAATGCAAACCTGATGCCTTTTTTCGAAACCCAGGTTTCGGGTTAACGGGGGTAAAAACCAGGGTCACCCGGGCTTAGACTGGTTTACAAATTTTACATAATAAATATTATTTCTGCACTATTTCTGGCGATAAGAACAACGTCGTCGCATGCAGCAACAAGTCCAAAGTTATCCAACAGTCAAGCATTTGCATGAAAAGAAAACTTTAGAAATTCGCGATAGAAGTTGTTTCATATAAATAGTGTTTTTTCTAGAAAAAAGGTTCCAGAACTGAACAAATTCAGAACAATTATGGAGGCCATTGGAAGTTTGGAAGGTTCCGTAGGGCTAAACCTGAGCCTCTTATTTTATAACATCTTAAATACGAATAAACACTGTAAACACTGTAATTAAATTAAAGTAACTAAATATTTTTTTAATAAAACATTTAAGTGAATTAAATTATTTTTAACAGCTTAAAAAAATTAACGGAACGCCGTTCCGCAGCGTTCTGTCGCAAAGAAACATTGCATAGGCATTGCATAATGCATATTATTAGAAGAATAATTCTTCTTCAAATGACGCCTTAAATCGTCTACATCGCAGCTTTAGGCCCTGCCAGTGACAGCCCATTTGCATTCAGAAGAAAATTAGTAATCGTTACTCTGCAACCCAATAGGGCAGAACCAGAACTTATTAAAGTTGATGCTGCGAGGGAGCCACCGGGTTTCCATTCTCTGTGCGCAATCAACATTTTCATTAACCACATTTGGCAATATTCGTAGTTTTTAGGCGTATGGTTTAGAAGTGCCGTTGAAACATTTGTTATCTAGTTATCTAGTTCTCACTGTACAGGATTAACACACAAAGAAGCAATTCTTAGCACTATCGATTAAATAAATTTGTTACAGAAGTTACTAGTCACCTGGCCCACGAGACGCAAACTGATACATACTGCTTAGGTTTTAAATGTCAAATACTTTATCAGGATAGGAAGAATGCTGACTTTTACAGGGACACCTACAACTTTATGAAACGATATCAAATCTAAAAATGCTTTGACTATTGCTTGTGACTTAACTTGCATCGTTCATAGGCATTCTGAAAGGAAAGTTACTGCACGCGTCAAACAAATCGACTTCTAGAGGTTTATCTTTTCTGAGGCATAGAGGACTGTCACAAAACACGAATGACGCATTGATCACCGGAAGTTTTGTTGCAATTTGTTGCAGCAGTCGTGACAAGCGAGACTTCAGATATCCTTTATCGTTACTTTAGCAATATTTGGAAATTCGTAATAAATGCAAGCGGAGAACATTCTTTCTGAGTTACCTTTACAGCTTAATGCGACGAAGATGACGTCATCTTGTACTTTCTTGGTAATAATTCTACTGCTGGTCCCAGCAACTCCCGGAACATTCCAGAAGCTGGTAATTTCCAACGGAATGTCTCCGTGCGCCGTGGATTCACCTGCGATGGTGTTTCCCATTGAAGAGATATCCTCATTTCAAAGGTGCGTTCCATCGTCTACCTTGTGTTCATGGAAGTGCCACATGGAACAAAACTGCACCTGTTACAATTTTGACGCCAATAAAAACCAGTGTCAGCTCTACGACTACATTCCGATCAACTTTGTGATCAATACAACGTGCGAATATTTCCAGGTTAGCACTCCATTGACTAAACATAATATCATAAAGGAACTTAAGAACATCGTCTTTGGGCGTTTTTGCGTGGCCAGTATGCACTTCAAATTATTTTTATTCTGTATTACGTGATGTTCAGAGCTTCGAAGCGGTCGAATTTTCTCTGAGCGAGCATCTATTTGTAAGAGCTACTGGTCTCCAGTGTTCGAAAGATGGTGCAATGCAGACTGTAGGAATAATAAAAATAACAATAGTAATGCTTAATTATATGTGGATGATGGTAACACGAAAATAATAATAGACTCTATTAATAAAAAAGTAATAAAATTATAATAGTTATTTGCCATAATTTTAACATTCTTCACTATATTGCATTTCATAATTTCTCTCCGGATTGATCTCCATCATCGGGTGCATTACACCTTTGGAAAAAAAATAGCAACTTTTGGAAATACACTTTAGAAACACGAAACAGATTGTTCGAAAGTATGGGTTTTGGTTAGAGATATAAAACTCTTGGATTCTTCAAAAATAATCAGTTAGAGTTAGGCGAAGACAAAAATCGCTGGATTAAGACGTCTCGCATCTAACTCCAGAGACAGCCGAAATGCATTGTCCCAACTGGAAATTCTGCTCCTTTAGCATTTTGCAAGGCAAACGTTTTCGAAAGTTATGGTAACAAGAATGTGGGCCGTATGCAGCAATATATAATTATATTTGGTGGACTTCTGAACTGCCGCCTGTAAATCTGTCTTCAACAACTGGAAAGCGGCTCAAGTGTCACAGTGGTCCAACGTTGCATCTCGGGAGATATACCTACCAGCAACCCAAAGAACAAGTTTAGCCAAAGGACTGCCATCTATCCGCAAAAGATATATGCTTGCTATTTGGCGCCTGGAACTTGTACAATCTGACTTGAACACCAGTTAATGACGTTTAGCTACAGATCTAATCGAAACCGACTTCCATCTACATCGCTTTGTTATCTAAACAGAAGATACGAGAAGGTATCGAGACGGCAGTTAGTCAATCTCCCGAGTGAGAAAAGAAGCTGCAGCCAGCCAAGCCGACATATATTCATGTAGTTGGCGATGGCGGCCGAAAATAGCGGTTTATTCTTCTGTCCGACAGCAGGTTATGTTCTATTTATCCTTTTGGCAGGAAGAGACTAAGACAGCTGTAAGAGGGCCATGGTGTATCACCAGCATTTCTTCTACGTAGGTGTCTGGGACAGTGGTGCATTTGGTCAATACAGCTGACTGACGTTACCATTTGCTCGCAGCTGAGGTAAAAACTAGGATTCGGAAGTAAGCAATGATGCCCGTCTCAATCTCAATCCACTGTCTTGAATGGGGACTGAATCTGCACCAATTGATCATCGCCAGACTGGCCTTGATGCTGCGTTCAAGCCGCTTCCTTAATATGTGGTCCGACCGTCTCAGCATAGAATGACCTTGAGAGAGGGAAGACCGCAGAACATGAAAAAGCAAGGACCTCAAAGGAGAAGGAGAAGGAGCAGCAGCAGCAGCAGCAGCAGCAGCAGTAGTAGTAGTAGTAGTAGCAGTAGCCGTAGCAGTAGCAGTAGCAGTAGCAGTAGCAGTAGCAGTAGCAGTAGCAGTAGCAGTAGCAGTAGCAGTAGCGGTAGTAATAGTAGTAGTAATTGTAGCATTGGTTGGCGTGGTAGTAGTAACAGTAGTAAAAGTAATATCAGAAGTAGTCATAGTTGATGTAGTAGAAGTAATTGTAGTAGTTGCAGTATTATTAACTCTAATCACAATAAATTCACACCAGTTGCCCAATTGGCATAATGCATCGGTTTTTGTTTCTCTGCAGGACAAGATCTATGATGGAACATGTCCATCTGCTAAAGGTACGACTAAGCGATTGTAATTGGGACAAAATTGAATTTACACGGCAATCAAACACGCTTTTTGTCATGTAGTAATCGTTAAGATGGTTGAAAAGTTTGTGTAGCAGTTCACCTGCGTTAATTCTCTGTCTTGAAACAACGATCGGGCTTCATAAGGTCTCCTGACGCAGAATATGTGTAAAGCCGGAATACTGCTGCTTTTTGAGTCAGATCACCTGTGTCGAATTATTGTGTATAGGCCTACGCTCTTTCATGTCAATGCGGCCTATTGGTAGCATACTGCAGTACTGTAGTCTTGTGGTGCCTCGGGAAATCTTTCCGTCTTCTCGGTCGGATTTGGTTCCACCTGCTCAACCTAGACATTAGCCTCGTTTGGAATGCAATAGGACCTCTATCTTAAATCCTGTACACTGTAGACATGGGACTTTACTTTTTTCACGAAGTATCTTGACTAAACTCATTCAAATGTTCATGACTAAGTTGCAGAGGAAATTACCCTAACCAAAAAATGTTTGGGCATCTGATCCGCTTGTGACCATGGGGGAATTACCTAACCGCATTCGGCTTAATCCAAAAAAGCATAAACTCATCTGGCTTAGTATCTGTCAGCAGCTGGTAATCCTATAATTGAGTAACTTTTCAATTTTGTCAGTTATGTGCGCAACCTACATCTGACGACACTATGTCACAATACTTCAAATTCAATGTGGTGGACTATTCTAAGGCCAGTTATGCGAGTCAGCCCCCTTTTAGGATTAATGAACTTCATTTCATTTTAATTGCTGCAGCACGGTTAACTGGCGGATTTCAAAGTTTGGTAATAACTGCATACATGAAGAGTTGCCTTGGTTACCCATGCGAAAGAAGCATTGAGTTGACGCTCCTTATGCTCATGCCTCTGATTAACTGCCTCACCGATTGCTCTTCGACTTTTCTAATGGAGCTATGCGCTTCAATGTCACCCTTACCTGGCGACAAATCTGTTTGCACTGCGACACATGGTTACCTGGTTGCTTTCCCATAGCTAGAGTCCTATATGCATCCATGCGTACATACATAGGCCCAAATGCGTATATAAAAATTACATACACACATATATACAATTATACATCCATACAAAATATTAGCGTAAGAATAATAGCAGTAAGGATGACGTTTGCTATTATAAAAATGACGATGACACAGGCAACGATTACAATAACGATGGTGACAACTTTAATGATATCGATAGGGTAGCAATAACGATACTGATAATGGTAACGATAATGATAATATTTCTGTCGGAGTTGTAGTGTGGTGCAAAGATGTTTTATTTGTCTGTTGACCGGTTAAGGTGTTAACGACACTTCCGCCTTCAAACTGGTTCCGGATCAGTGTTGTTCGTTTCCATTTTCACTGAACGGAGTTATTTACTACAACTGCACACCGAACATCAATTCCTTGTATCCACGCAATAGTGGTTGTTTCATGGCCGGAAGAGTCTGGGCCTATTGTCTGTCTCCTACAGGTACTCTGTGTGGCAAATGCGTCTCTCCCCCTCGCACACGCACACGCGCGCACACCACACATACACGCACAGTATAATTATCTCCGCCTATATCTATTCTCTCGGTGCCTCTACGTACTTGTTGGGTCGATATCTTTCTCGGTATCTCTCTGTGTGCCTATATTTTGCTTTTCCTATCATAATATATTATCTCCTTCTCAGAGTCTTAGATTATTGATATTATTTCTTTCGTAGCTCAAATTTATTTCTGCATAAGCTTGGATGATCTCAACGGAGTCAATATTAGTTAGTATATATGTTTGCTATAAGTTGCATTAATAAGTACTACTTTGTTAAACAGTTCAAGATTATTTTCATGGATAAGTCTGAATGTGAAGCTTTGCTTAATTACGTTACCAAAAAAAGAATAGGCCTATGCAGCAGAATATTCTAAAGATGAGGAACGTCGTCTACGAGGGAAATGTTCATTCTGTGTCAGTAAGGGAGACTTGCTGATGGATGCAGTTAGCCGATTATTTATAAAGCAGGTGTCAAGGAAGGCCCAAAAAATAAAACCCAGCTGACAGGGACACCTATTTGCTAATTATTAGCTTAAGAAAATAGCAGAACGGCTAACACCTTGAATTTGATATGAAATAAAATAGAATAAATGTAGGCCTACAGCTAATATCAAACCATTAAGAGAAAGGAGACAAACAGACGGGAAAAGCACAACTTAACCAGCAGATTAGCAGTAATTAATAAGGCTTTTTAATAGTTACATCATCTACCAAGTGAATGCGTAACATGTTTTTAATAAACCATTGAAGATTGACCACCTGTTGGATGAAGAGGGAATCTAATTCCAAACACTCAAGCATTTGTTAAACTAAGGAAGCTAAAATAAAGTTTATTGGTGAGCTATAAATGTAAGGTAACTGAACATTTACATAGCATCCCTTCCAGATATCTACTCAGAGGCGCTCCCTGCGCTAGCCTATATGAAGCTAAATGTCATCACGAACGAATGTATTACATCAGTTAGCTAAACAATGCAATAAATTTGAAGTTAGTGTAGCCTAACGCGCGTTGAAATAAAGTCTCCCGGGGGAGAGTTTATTTCAACGGGGAATGAAAATTCTCTCCCAACCGGAAACCATATTCTGAAACAAAGTCTCCTTGGGCGAATTTATTCTGAAACAGATTCGCCGGGGAAGAATCTGTTGCGAAATAGAGTCTACTGGGGGAGACTTTTAGGAGGATACTCTGTCACGGGACACCAGCACTTCATGCAATGTCTCACACCTGCTTTGCCTTGGTCAGTCAGCCCAAGTGAACATTCATTGCATTTAGTGGTATGTCCTTACCCAACATTTTCAACAGTAAGAATCTTCACAGTACCATTGTCTCATCCCATGGCATCAACATAGAGACGAGAACTAACTGTCTTACACAAATGTCAACTAAAGCTCAACGCAAACATAGTTGTCTCTGTAATTCAGAGAGCATATCTAAACTGCTCTGAAACTTTGGGTTAGATAAATCTTATTTACTTACAGCAGCCAGATATAGCTTGAATTTGTAGAACTATTTTCTTACACTACCTTAAATGCAATGTAGTGTGAGAAAATAGATTCTATATCTATATCTGACATTTAAGGTCAGAATAGTTCTTAACAGCCCCTGTCGTTTCTTTTTCGTTTCTTAATTTAGGTTTTACAGTCGACTACTACGATGGCAGCGTGATTGTGCCCAACAGGACGCAACCGATGGCTTCAGTATTCATCAATGGATGGATTATCATCCAGAAACACGTCGTTGACGACAGCATGATGTTCAACAGGTCTTGGAATAGCTACAGAACCGGCTTCGGAGACCCTGGAGGAGAACATTACTGGTTCGGTAACGAGAATCTCCACCGTTTGACGTCAAGTGGAAACTGGAAGCTGAGAGTGGAAGTGGAATCGAACGACACTCGCAAATGGTATTCAGCCGAATACGAATTCTTTCAGCTGAGCAACGAAGCCAGTGGCTACGTCCTCAACGTTTCCGGATACACGGGAGACGCCGGCGACTCTTTAAACTACTACTACGCGCCCTGGAAGGCGGTGGGAATGAAATTCACGACCTTTGACAACGATAACGATGCCAGCTCCTCTAGTAATTGTGCTATAAACGCCGCCGGCGGGTGGTGGTGGAAATCTTGCGGCCTGTCTGGCTTGAATGCGCACGCGAAAGGATACAACGCCTGGGGTACCCTGCCTACTGTAGGTGTCGCTCTTACCAGATTTTTCTCTAGAAGCAGAATGATGATGAAACGGAATTGAGGAGATTTCTTCATGCTGTAGCCTCTGCCTTACACCACATCATAAAACATCACATTATATTATATCACATCCTAGGCCTCCATCCGGGGTTGCTTCTTAAAATTTGCTTTCAACACCTTTAATTGCCACCACTTTCTTTGGGTTTGACTATAAACATACAGCTTCGATCTTCACCTTATAGGCAATCTGGATCCGGACGTGTATACACTTTTAAAACATTCTTAAAGAACGCTTTAGAAATATTAATATATTATAAGCTATTACTGTTTGCGATCGTAAAATCAGAGAATCAATGATCCATCGTGCAGCCGCGGTCTCTGGAAGTGAGATCAGTCATTCACAACGAAATGGTTTCGTAGAGAGAACTCACCCGGTTATTAACAAATGCTCCAACATGAGCGACGGACACGTCATGTAGTCTAAAGGTCTCGAGGTCGAACGTTGGATTTAGAGGAGAAGGTCATCAGATGTTCTGGACACGGAACTAGTGCCCCGGATCGACAACGCTGTTATACAGACGATGTTTATTTTCGTTGGACTCACTTTTTACCCAAATGATTATCATTGTATTGTGAACCACAGCTTTGTATTGTTTATCATTAAGCAATGTTTTATTAAGTACAAATTTATCAATAAAACAACTTCAAATATTATGGATCTAAAAGAAATGAAAGGGTTTGACTTTACTGTGCTGAATTAAGTTATTTTTTGTGTTTAGATTAGATTAGATTAAATTAAACTGAATTGGAAGAGATTAGATATTACACTATGTTAAATAAGATAAGGTAATAGTAGATGGAGCGACTGCATGAAGTCATCAGGATCATTGCGTTACTCCACGTAATGCATTAAGACCAAACATCTTGTATTAACCTATCGGGTAGAGTCAGTTTCAATATTTAAAGGTGATTTCCCGGAAATTCCCGCCAAATGATATTTTATATTTTCTTTTAAAAGTGCATAACTCTTGAGCCAAACGTTCTGAAATTTTTACCCTTATTTTCTGAAGGTATAAGCTTATGGAACTGTTAATCAGTCCATACCCGACAAGTGGTCCCTTCTCTCGGCCGACGTCACATATATATATATATATATAAGGACTTATAATGCTGACTTTAGGACAATGAGAAGTTTTCTGAAAGCGCATCGACCACATTAATAGGTAGCTTCGCTCTGACTCTATAAAAGGCTACACAACAAACCTGGTTTGGTAAAAAAAGCTGTAATAATTTATGCCAAAAACTAATCTTTGTCGGCGGCACGGGCCTATGTTGTCATAAGCTGCCGTTAAACTGTGGATCCATTCTGGTTTGGTATTGATAAAGTGAGTGCATCGCAATAAAAAGCGTCGCCTAAATCCTTAGCTCAGTCGTATCGGAATATTAATGGGAAGAGAAAGTAAGTCTGATGCATCTGAAACATATTAATCTGCGATTACGCTTACAATTACAATTTTGACTGAATATGAAAAGAGCCACTGTGTGTGTGTTAAAAACTGGCTTTAGTAGATGCAGATCTTCCAAAATGTTGCCATTATTGAACGCTTCTGTTTATGTAGCAATTCTGATAAGAAAAAAAAACATTAAAGTAGTCTACTAATGGCCAGACGACCTTCAAGAAAGCTCTGTTTAAAAGAGATCTTAAGTTACTCTTTGTCGCGGCCGCCGACAGATACGATTTTGTACTTAATCGATCCTAAAGTGTTCCATTCACTTATATTGCACAAAGGCGCTTCGTGGAAAAGGCTAAGGATTTTGTACACACTGTTGCCATTGAACCGGAATGACAAGAAGACTTTCCCAGAACCACGCACATGAGGACAATTTCTTTACTATTTGCTGCATCGTCGAAAAGTCTAATGTTTGCAGAAGACTCCCGTATTCTTCGTAAGCAGAATCATACAACAGTGAATTCCTATAACAATAAGTAAATATATGTTTTAAACTTGAACCTGAATGAAGTCTATTAATTATTAGTTTCTCGTTTAAACCTTCCACGCTATGTAAAATAAATAAAGAATATACTGCTACAATTACGATTTATACAGATGGTACGATTACCTTGGCATGTTTTTTGTTTTTCGTTTTAAATACCTGCAAGTCACAGATTTCAAAATTCTCAAAAGAGTTTCGACCGGAGAATATACATTGGTATTTTACTCAATTCCAGGTGCTTAAGCTGAATCTTTGTCTTAGTTGTTGCTCTGTAGTTGAACCATAGAACATTCATTAATGCATCCTTTGGGCCCCAAAAAGGAAGAAAGTACATTAAAAATTAAGCATAGATAGATGCAAAGCTGGTGTACAAAAGATGATAACTTTTAGACTGTTAGAGATATACTGAAATCATAATCACAACAGCGATGAAGGTTCGGCTTTGGAAAAGTTCTTTAAAATTACAAAAATCATTGTCCTATAATATCTCTTTCTCTATTGACCAAGAAAGTTTAATTTAGGCAGGTGCAGTATTTGAATCAGATCCACACGTATAGATATAATATTGAACATCTCTTAAGGCATCTTATAATGCATTTCAAATCTCTCTCTCTCTCGTTATATATATATATATATGTCGAACCCTAAAAGCAAAGTTCGATTCTGCCTTGCTGCTAGCTGATGCCTTCGTACAAAATCTGAGACCGCGATTAAAACAATAAACAAAGTATTTTATGAACGAAGTCGCTAGTCGGTGGGTTAGCGACTGGTTTCGACTTGAGTGCTTAGCGGATGACGGCGGCGCCGAAGACCATTTCCAGGCATCAATAAAGACCTGTAGAGTCGGACCCAGTTATCACGCTCGGAGTTTCAAAACCCATTGGACGCTGTCGATGCGAATATGGAGGATAATGTAACATAATGACACACAGACGGCAGGAATATTTGTTGATATACTTTTATCGATAATAACTGTGATGAAAAGCCAAATCTTTCAAGGTATCAGTCAAATGCCTAACAACTCCCTTATAATGACCGAGAAACTTCCTGACTGCTATAAATCAAATAGAACACTGTTCCAGAACCATTTAGGTGAGACTAATGAAGGCTTATGAAACGATAGAATCGAGATGATTGAAAGACGGCAGAAGCCTGTTTGTACGTACACTGATCGACGAGTTGCGGGGATGAATGGTCAATGTTTGCATTGATGACTAGACGAAGCCCAGTCTGTTTGGTCTTTACGCGATTGACTTTTTCTACATGACAATGGTTCTGGTTCGACTGTGTTATTTTCCGTACTACGTCATTGAACTAAAAAAGACAGCGCACAACAGCGAATGACCGTCAAAGGCATGCGCATGAGGACACACTTAGATTGGCACATACCTGTTTGCACACGTTTTCTCATAGCAGCCACCCGCCTCTATGTTAGGTTGATTTTATTGACAACTTTTTCCCTGTGTCTCTTAAAAGCAACAGATCTGCGTAGGACATACGCATTCAAGGAGAAAAGGGCTGCCATTCCGAGGGATGACTGGTTGCTGATTCTGTCCGCATTTCACACAATGTCTTCGGATTTCTACTTGCATACTGCAGGATAACATCTTATACAGGTGGGAATGGTAGTTTACTCCGTTGACGTATCTTCTAAAGTGTAGGTATGTATAAATGTACCTATGGTTGACGTCTTCGTTTCGCGTCTTATGGTTCGTCTAACACCCCCGTTTGAAGCATGCAGATTTTCTCTAGTATAGCATCTAAGTTTATGTCAAGTCATTTAAGTTTCCCGAAATAATAATCCTATAGTTCTCTGATTAAGCGAGAT